>KZ505709.1:1041204-1086075 GCA_002844005.1 Limosa lapponica baueri | reverse complement strand
TTTTTTTTTTTTTTTAAAAGAGCACTTTGCTAAACTGGAAAGCAAGCAGGGAGGAAGCTGAGGAGTAAGAGCAGAAATGAAGTTCAGTGATGGAGAAGCCAGACAAGAAATGCAGCATACATAAAAATAGATAGAAAAGATGCAATGAAAGAAACACATGACTTTTAGCCTTCCGTATGGCCTGGAAAGCATTTCTTCTAAGAACATACCCTGAATCAGGAGTGTTCACAGCTTATGATGTTTAAGAAGGCATGAACAGAAGACACACTACTTCTTGCATGCCTCGTCTCTAAGAGCTCTGGCCTTTTTTTATAGCTAAGGCAGCTGAAGAACTCTCAAGAACACAGCTCGTTGTACCTCTTTTATTGCCATTTATTGAAAAATTGTTACACAATTCAGTTTTCACCATGATTTGCAATGCAGTCCCATATGAATGGTAGCATATCGAGGTTCATTACAGCTCCACATAGTGTTTTTCACAACAAAATAAAACATATTCGAACATCTCCTTCATTAAAGCCAAAAATCTGCAGAGATTGCTCAGGCTCACTGGGTTAAGACATGTGCAATGAACAAAAACAGGAATCAGCATAGTATTGTCCAAACAACTGATGAAGCAGCAGCGGTCTGTATTAAAAGCCTTCGCTGCATACATATAGGAGGATTATCTCTATTGACATTTAGTCTCAGGTAACTGCATAACTTTATTACATACAGCATTCCTATCAGAAATACCACACGTATTTGGGTAATAATATGAAATTATGTAAGGTGAAGAACTTCAAAGTTTCAAGGAGCAACTCTTGAATTATTTTGAAGGTCCCCCATATGCTATAATGCATAAGAAGTTACTACAATAGAAAGGTCCCAGTGATTTTGAGCCCTTCAAGTTGCAAAGCTTTGCCAAATTTCAGGAATTAATTTGTGTCACTACTCCCTCTTGTCCTAAACTCAAAGGCTGATAAGGAGGAGCATTTTTTTGTCTGGAGATATTCTTATCCCTTAAAGTGATTTCAGGCTTTCCAGCACTTTCGAGTTTTTCACATCCTATAGCAATTGTTTCTCCTTTCCTGCTTAACCGAAGCTGACTTTATATTTCCTTCAGCAGCCTACTTCTGGCCTAGGGTTCCCTACGCAAACAGCCTCTACTCCCAACAAGGCACAAACACATCATTAGCACTGCTCAGATTTTCACAAACCACAAAGTCACAGTACCACAAGGCAACCTAAGCTTCTGAGAAAGACATGCCTTCTGCTACTTCATTTTATACTGCAACTGAAAGCTGTCCAGTAGCTTAAAAGATCTAGCCCATTAGAACGCCCATGGCAGAGAAAGAGATTTTAAATAAGGTTGTTGATTTTTCATTCCATAAGATGGATGTTAAGAATATTTAATTTAAAACTGCTGTTACTGATTCATCGATGTCCTTCACAACTAGGGTGAACTTCATCAGTAGCTGTAGATGCATATTACATAAATACTAATGTAGTCTCTGCATGATAAAGTAGTATTTAAAAGGAAAAAAAAAGCCTCTGCAGTACAGCTCTCAAATAGTCCTTTTATTTTTTTTTAACTCTGGATTATTGCCCAGCTCTTCTTATCAATAGCTTGGCAAGCTTTCAGACACACACAGGCTGACGTACGCTTCCCTATAATAGAACTGCTGGTACAAGAATTTGTGATCTTTCAACCTGGCAGTTGGTTGTTACTACTTATTGAAGTACCACCTGATTGTAGCTATTTTTCACCTGCTGAGAAAAAGTTCAAAGAAAAAACCACCCATCTGTGACTATTAACTCTTACTCTGCCAGATACACCTCACATAGATGACCTCCCTTCTCTATAGAAATACACAAAGATCCATGATAGGCAAGATCATAAGAATGAATCCCTAATTGAGCCATTTTCACAAGCATTCTGCCAGACACCCTATAGCTGCCAACATTTTCAGAAAAATCCCTTTCAAAAAGTTGATTCTTTCAACCAGAAATAGACTCAAAAATGCATAAACCAGGAAAAAAAAGCCACAAAAAAAAGCCCCACAGATGCATCAAGAAAGAGTCTTAGAAAACAAAATACCAGCAGACCTCTTGTCTGCAGCTCGCTATATATGAAAAAAGATGTAGTTATTAAAAGACTATTAAATTTCTTTCATATTTTATATGAAATATCAGAAATACTCCATTTTTTGTTTCAAAAACTCACATGTTAATCACATAACCTATATGTTTAGCAAACACTACACTGGGATGTAACCTCTGGAAGTACTAACTTCTAGACAATAAAAAATTCAAACAAATAAAATTAAACATAGGACAGCAGCCCAGGGGCAGAAGAAATGAACGTAAATAAAATGTTATAACGATCCTACATTCTCAGTATTCTCAGGCTGCACATCTGTGAAGAAAATGTCTTTTGCTGGAAACCCTCACTTGCCTGCAGCTCATTTCTACCTGTGGGGGAAAGCTGATGCTACAGAGCAAAAACTGCGTAACCAGAAATCCACACAATTGAAATGTAATTGCCTACCACCATCTGGACAAGCCCAAACTTCCTCCATTGAATTTTCCTCTGTAAAGATCACCGACTGCCATGCTGGACTTGAAGCTAACAAAAATTGGCCCCATGCCTCAGTTTCCCTCTAAAGGCCAGATAACACTGGAAGACAAAAGAGATGTTGCCCAGTCTGGCACTTGGCAGGACTCTTGCTCTGGCCCTTCACACAAGCTTCATCCCACACTGCTGTTTTGGAGTCAGCACTTTTGGAAAGTTGCTCTAGATGCTCTCTGTTCCACAGTGTGTGCAGTACACCTGCTATTCAGAAGCATGAAAAGAGAAGCAGGTGGACATTATTCATTTTAGTCTTGTGTTAGGCACCTTAACAGAATGCAGATTAATGTCTTGTTCCAGTGGCAGGGATGCAAACACTGAGGAGGCATATGGGCATTTTCAAGGTCTGGCTGAATGGTTGGCTCTGCTCTGAAATATAAGAAGATACAAGTACTGAATACAAGGGTTAAAGACGTCCTTCACAGCCACCAGGCAAAAGTCAAAATTCAGTGAGCAGAAAGACAAGGGTTTTTCTCAAACTGGTCTTCCTCCCAAAAAGAAGGACCACTGTGATTTAGAGAGAAGCTATTTTTAATCAGAGATGATGCTCTTCAGTCAGCTTGCAGGAAGCCTTTTGTTCCTTGAGTTGTGTAGTTTCTTTCCTTTTTTTCTTTTCTCTTTTTTTTTTTTCCCCTTTTTTTGAATTTGATCAAGACACTTTCCAGCACAGCTGTAGCCATGTTGTCCTTGGTTGGCAGGAGGCAAAAGCAGCCTCCGTGGACAGCCTTTTACACAAACCAAGCAACCCGGGCTCTAAATTGTTATGGCAAGGCCCTTTCCCTTTAGACGACACAGAAATCTCCCTGTTTTCTTTGGACATACCTGCTCTAGCCTTCCTCATCCATACATAGTTACTACATATGTCATGAGAAAAGTAAAATGTATCATTCATTGCCTCCAAGCATTGTCTGCCTCTGGCACACGGAGTAACATTTCAATACACAATCATTTACAGCCAATAAAAACCAAGACCTAATGACAGAAAAGTCTAGGCTGAGACCAGCTATTTTGTAATGGGAATTTTAAAATTTTCTGCCATATAGCTGGGAACATACTACTTTTAGTGAGGAAAACACACTCTTGCTGTTTAATTCTTGTTGTTTTCTTTATGCTGTTTTCTCTATTGGAAGTTTAGAAAAAGGGGCTTTGGGAAAAAATAAAAAAGAAAAAAGGAAAAGTATTGATAAAGAAGCTAGACACCAGCGTGGCAAAAGAGATCTTCAAAGCCAAGATTTAGATCTAGGTGCTAAACTATTTCTGTGGCATACAACCCTTCAGGGCAGCAAACTTTTGAGCAAATGGTGGCATGCGAAGGACGTGGTATTTGCTGGGATGGTTGCATTAGGGTTCATTTCTCTCTGATGAGTTCATTTTCCAGTGCAAGAGCAACAAGCCATCTGTAGGACATACAATGAATTCATTTCTAGGGTGGGTTTTTTTAAGGGGATGTTTTTGGACAAAGATATACAGAACTCAGCAAGACCCTTTTTCTAGTATACATTAACAATCATATTATTATCACAGGACTACAGCACAGAGCTTTCCATCTAGGATGTAGATCCACCATGTTGAACACTGTACGCTCATAGCAGCAGACCCAACAATTTTATGATCCAAATGAAAAACAGAAGGCAGGCCCACATTTTAAATCTCATCTGTAGGAGGGGCTGCACTGAGCAATGCAGCATCTGTACTGACACAGACGGGCAAACGGCCTGGACTTCTTTGGCAGAGACTTTCCTTTCAAGCACTGGCATGGTCTGACCCTGCTTTACTCGCTTATGCTGATGCAATCACAGGAAAATGTTGCAAACCAGCAGGAACTTAAACAAAACTTCTTGCCCATTGAGTATAGTTGTATTCCTTCTACATTTAGGACTCTGTTCATTATTCATCCTTGCATAACATGAGCAAGAGGTTATCAGGAGTTGCCACAAGGGAGACTTCTCCAGAAGCAAAGAATATGCAGCATTATATTTACAGAGCTTAATGATTGCTCACATATGGCTCAAGAAGTTGATGACATATCCCTCAGTTGACCAGGGAGCTCCTTAAATCAGGGCACTGAATCTCAATAAAGACAATGATCAAGGCAGTAGCCTCAATTTAATTATGAGCCTTATTGATCATGTCTTCTCTTTAGAAAAAAAGAAAGAAAAAAGGATAAAGAAAGAAAAAAGGAAAAAGAAAAAAAAAAGAAAAAGGAAAAAAGGAAAAAAGGAAAAAAGGAAAAAAAAAACAAACAAAAATTTAAAAAAAGGTGTCTACGAAGCACTGAGCTTGTGACAAGACCTAGTGGCACACTGCAAAACAGACTCCTTGGCTGTTCTGACAAATCCACAGTGGACAATCTTTGCCTTCTGTGCTGACCTCTTACTTCTAGGAATTAGGGAAATAATTTTATGTGAACTAGTTTTCATCAGAAGGAAGCAAAATACAATTTTACATTTACAATAAAATCCATGATCTGAGACCTATTTTGTGAATACACACAGTTGAATGGTATACCTGCAGTGGAATAGCACCCAAAAGCCACAATCAGGAGCCAATCTCCATTGTGCTAAAAGCTATAAATTCTTTGGCTTCATTATTTCTGCAGAGCATCTCAATTGGAGCTAGAGGAAATCATAAAAATTGATAGTTTTCCGAAAGAAATTCTTTCAAGCAGTAAAGTTTAATCTCTCTCTGATCTGTTATCCTGATAGAATAGTACAGGGACAGTAACATATATATCCTACACAAACACACATTCTATCATCATATCACACTCCTCTCACACTGGGTGAGCTAACTGAATTGAACTTGACCTTCAAAGCCCTTGGAATGCAACAAAATATCTCTGTTTTCTGACATTTATGGGTGGCTTTTCTGCATGGCTGCTTTTATTGCCTGGAAAATAATGGTGAAAGCTGTGTGTACAAACCTGCTATAAACACTGACAAATCACATGAAAAGAAGACAGATTTATTCAGTGTAGATTACTGCAGAGCTAATCTAATCAAATCCAAGATTTACATTTTTAAAGCAGATCAAAAATTCATAGACTTAGCATTTTGATACAATAGATATATATTACAGTTTTATTTTAATCTGCAAGTGTAATTGAACTGATGTGGATTTTTTTGTGCTTTTATTTTTGCTTAAAAAGGCATTATGTGTTTCATGTGAAAATGCATCATTGAACTAGCACACGCACAAGGAAAACCCTATGGAAAATTCATACAGAAGATTATCAATCTCTGTCTAATGAAGCTTAGATAAAAACACATTTGGTCACGAATCTATATTAAATACTAAAAGTGCTAGATGTGAAACGGGAAATATATCCTATCCGTGGCCTTCTTAAACTTAAAAGAAACTGCTCCTAGCCACACTACCAGAGCTGATTCAGAACATTTTGATGGAAGAAATGAGACACAAATGTGCACCTGGCCCAGTTTTCCATCCTTTATTCCATGAAATTCAGAAGGACCGTCAAGTGTCAGAAATTACTCCAAACCCCTGTTCCCTTCATGCACGTTTTACTTATTTGCATGTAAGAAACAAATAAAAGTAGTAAACAAAAGCCAAAACATTCAAACTGAGCAAATTTTTGTATGGTTGTAAATGAAAATTACAGTGGCAACACTACCTCGTAGAGTCTGTGGACTGTTCTCTAGAAGATGAGATGGGCTCATGATACAAAGGATGCGCCTCTGCTATGGGAGGGACACAGATGACCTTGGGCAAGTCACTGCTACTCTGTCCCTCATTTGCATTGTCTGTAAAAGTACCCCAACATCCACCAGGGCATATTGTTTTCAAACAACAGCAAAGCTTGACCCAATTAGAAACAAGTATTTTCACCAAGTATTTTAGCCACAGACATAATCTACCACTCTGGGTACTGGGTACTGCGCCAGCAACACCTAGCTACTCACACCGAACAAAAACAACTGTTGAGTCCTGTTCCTCCCTCATTTAAAGCTACCTCTAATTGATTTAAAGGAGAGCAAGAGAAAAGCCAGAAGAAAATCAAATTTGAAAAGAATCAGTGAGAAGAATATCACTATAAAATTTTATTTTTATTCCTTCCCAGTGCCTTTGCTTATCAGTTACTCAATTTGCAAACTCAGGATCCCTCATCTCACTGGAGTCAAGTCTGGCATCACCAAACCCAGCTCCTGAAAGCTCTTGTTGAGGCCTGTGGGGCCGAATACTGCACCTTAAGGAAACTTCCTTAATTGTCAACCGTCCAAGCCTTGACCTGGATACGAAAGACAAGTTTTTCAGTTTTGCTGCTGACGCAGGAAGCAGGTTCTGCCCACAGGCTTTCTGTAGGATATAAATGTCTCCCACACGCTAACAGCCCAGAGGCCATTTATTTCCAATTCTCTTTAACACCACTCTGGTCTAGAGCAGTAGAATAAGGCCACTCAGACCCTAATGAACTCATTGAAATGTCCCAGAGGTTACAAAAGACTGTTTTCCTTTCCATCAGAGAAGCCCCCAAAGGCACCAGTGATACCAAGTAATGTGCCCCGAGATCCTTTGGAAGGAACAAGCAATGTTCAGTTTTCCAAAAATTCATTTAGAACCAGAATAAAATTATGCTTCTTTCAGAATAAAATAATGCTTCTTTCTAAAAAAGAAGCATTATTTTTAATGTTGGAGTGTCTAGGATTTATGATATCCAAAAAGTATGTATAACAAATGCAGTGATGTTACTTGTACATCTACTGTTTCATCTGTTTTCAATATTTTCCACTATTTTTCTCAAATGTCTTCATTTTTAGGTAATGGTTACCGGTTTTTCTCTCTAGCTTTACCCCAGTGCTGCTTAAACAGCAGTTATCAATAAAAGAATGAATCTGGACAGGACAGAGTATCCCACTGTCCCGTGGCCACATGTGACCCACCCCTTTTCATGGTGCTTATGTTCTCTGTCAGAATATTTGTGTTTGTAGTATTGTACAGTCATTGCAAGTTAAAAGAGTTTATGATCTGTTCCAATTACGAGTCATAAAAATTATTCCAGTGCTCTTGAAAAAGCAGCATAAGATTTTCTCAGTGAACCTCTAAGTCTTCTAGCCATAAATCTCAACAAATAACACTGTTTGTTTAATTTAACACTGCTATACAGATTAATGAGACAAGTTGTCCACTAGTCAGGGGAGGAACACAAAGATCCATCCTAACTTATTTCCTTTCCAGGTTTATTCATTGTGTTATATAATGTGACATTCACACATTACTGAATAAGTTAAGAGAACAAAATGCACATCACTAATCAGCTGATCATTTTTCATTTGATTTTAGATGCCAAAATTAATGATGCCCTTCCTTTTTCATTAGATCTCTTTTTTATACTTTGTTTCATTAAATCAGAAACAGAGTACGTGAGCATTCAGAACATTTCTCTGCAATTTCCTTGCTTCTGCACATGTAACTAACCCTAGAGCGCTAGAAAATAGATTTAATCAGTTTAAACCTTAGGTCTGTTGGGACTCCAACAACTTTTTCGTCTAGAAGATCCAACTTCAGATGTTAATGTTCCAAGACATTAAATCCTGGTATTTTCAATTTCTCATTCTTAGTTATTCAGCATTCACCACAAATGTCACCGGTCAAGTTTCAGCTGGTCTTACTCCATTTCCTCTTGCCTGAAAGTTTATTACCTCATTGAGTGCCACAACATCTAATTTTATACCCTCTGACCATTCTTAGATACTCTAATTCTCCAAAAAGTCACACAATACTCTCCATTTTGCTGTGCTGGATACTACCTCTGCTTCAGCAACTTCTTGCTACCAAACAAGACTGTTTTCAAATTCTCGTCTTTTATTGACCCTAAGGAATCGCCATCTTTAATTCTTTAATCCCATAGTTTTTCTGCAGTTATGCCCCAGCTTCCCATTTAAGCCTTAAACCTTCCTGCCAGTTTCTCCTTTTGTAACTGTTTTTAAGAATCTTGTACTTAACTGTTTTTCATTTATATACATTACTCTGTCTAGCTGACTAATTCCATCCTAGATTCCCTCTCAGAACATCATCTTTCATCTCACATTATTATTCTTTTTATCATATTAAATATCCTTTCTCTTCTGGAAACAGAGTCACGTTCCCTCTGCAGACCCTTTTTTCATGCACCCGTTTTTCCTGTAGTAGTTTGGCTTTTGTTTTTCTGTTATGATACCACTGCTGTGATTGCTGTAATGGTCATGGGCTGCTGTATTTCAGCCCTGTTAATATTTTTTAGTCTTTGTTACCGAGATCCAGATGTTCTGATTGCTGCTGTATTAAGAAAAAGAAAGTACTGTTCCATGTGGGCCCCGTGAAGTGCCCTCTACAGCAAGAAGTACACAGTTGGAAGTACATAACACCACAGGAAAAGAATGTGCTTTGAGGTCTTACTGGGGGCACCACCTTTTCATAATGTATTTGCCTTAAAAGTATTAATCTAAATGAAAGGCCAGTAGACTAAAAGCGGTTTTCTAAACAGACTGCATTTAATGTATCTAATTAGTCCTATCCATTCTCAGAAACTGACCTGTGATGTATCTCCTTCTCAGCCAGTTTTAGCAAGCTAACTGAACCAAATTCTTGTATCTTTCAATGAGAATGTCCTTAGTTTTCCTGACACGTGAGCTTTTCAGTCCCTGTTCTTCTGCTTCCAGGTCATCTTCTTTGACTACAGGTATTGCACTCATAGTGCAATATGTCTTTCAAAAGGGATCTCATTAGTGTGCATGTATCAGCTATGAGACTTCAGTAAACTCAGGTATTTCATGGTTCGATTTCATTTAGATTCCTGATCATCTTGTGAGCAATCAGAATACCTGTAATGAGTCCTGATGAGCTGCCAAACAACCTCCAGAAAGTTTTTACAAAAAGGCTTTCAGAAAAGCTCAGGTCTCAGTAATGCCAGGCAGGACAGAAAGGGCTGCAGCAGCCAGAATAATAGGAGCTGTTGGGTTTAGGGTCAGATTTTGGAGAGCACTCTCCCCTTTCTGACAGAGAAGTTAAAAAATAGGGTCTTGAAATCAGCATCTCAATCTATTTTTAAGACTTTAGACACTACTTCAAAACGAGCTTGCAATGGCCACCCTTAACTCGCATTACTTAAGAAGTATCTCAAAGAAACACATTGTGCACAGGCTGTACCACGGCAGAAAACCTACCACAGTCACATCACTTTATATAAGAATATTATTATACTTTTAAACAGTTAAGAGGAATTTTCACACTAAATGAGTTAGCTTCTCAGACTTTGACCAAGATTGTACCAAGGAATGTCATACGTTGTCCACTGAAGGGTAAAAGTGTACAAAGCATCACAGGATGAAGTAAAGCACTAGGGTTATGCATGTTTTATTTCATTCTTCCACCTTTTTTTTTTTATTGAGCACCAGAGCTGTCATCTCCTAAAAGCCTCATACTGTCACCTCAGAGACAGCAGCTGACACATCCCTTTAAAGTGAAAGGAAAAAGAGATTTTGTGACATCATAAAACTGGAGATGATAAAATCAGTTTAAATAACAGTAAGTACAGGAAGACATTTGGTTCTCATCTTTCACTTTTGTCTCTTCTTGCTATTGGATGCTCACAGAAATAGAGAAGTAATGCAGCTTCCTCTCTTACACCCAAAGTATTTCCCTTTGGTGATCCAAAGACTACTGAAATCTGTAGGAAAGCTCTGTATTGGGTTAGAATTTCAGAGTTCTGTCTTCCCTGACCAAAAAAAATCGAAAATAAATCGAAAAAATCGTGGATAAATTACTGGACTATTTTACCGCACAGAGATCTAGGAAACAGGAAAATCACAAAGTTCTTAACAAATCAACTATGCAGCAAAGAAAGCCCCCAAACCTACAGCAGTTAAACAGCCAGTTCTGGTACACAAGCTCAGTTAAAGAATCTTCTCTGCACCATGAAAAAAATAAAGGACCTTAAAAGACACCCTTCCCCACCTGCAGAAAAATCATGCTGCAGCAGGCTATGCTGCTGACTAGGGTGAAATGTTGGTATTCTATTATATAGGGGTAAATGGTTTGCTTCTGTTTTAACCACATTATAAACCCAATACAAGTGCAAACAAAGCTGCTCTTAAGAATCAACAAGGTCAGTAAGATGGACTAAAAGCCCATTAGAAATTGGATCAGAGGGAAAGAAATGATACAATAATAGTCCACGACGGCACAAACTCAGAAACAACCTGATCAAAATGCAAAACAGTTCAAAATTTGTCAGTTACTTAAACTATCTAAGATTCAAACCAGGTAAGATAATCACATTGCTAAGAAAGTAAAATTTGTTTTTTTAAATTATGGTATTGTCTAGTAATGAATAAATTAGGTTTGATTCATTTTGTTCTCTCCTCCTATGCAGCACAATTACAACAGTACCGGAATGAGATTAAAAAAAATTACCATTTCATCAAAGGTTTTTAATACCCATCTATGATTTAATTTGATCGCCAAATTTGATCTATAATGATATTAATAGATAAAAAAATCCATAGTAGAGTCCATTATTGTTGAACTTTATCATCGTTTTAGAAAGTACAATAGTAAAATTATCTATTAATTAGATTAATTTCAAGGAAGTGTAAATCATCCTGACCCATGATACTTGCTTGCAAAGCTATTGTGAGAGAATAATTAATAGGCAATAGTCCAGGAATATTATTCTGAGCAGATGCGAACCTTGAACTTCCAGTCACTAGACTTAAATTCTAACTAAGAATACATCATCTCATGGAAATTCCAACATCCTGGCATGCTGCAAGAAGGAGGAGAAGAAAGAAAGCTAAGTAGATTGTTGTTTTTATACATAGTCCATGTATTATTTCTTAACACAACCATGAATTAAAAGTGGATATAAGTAAAAATCTCTGAATTTTAGAACTTCAAGGTGAGAAGGACTATGCCGCTCAAATAACAGAGCACCATATAAAGAACACGTCTTACAAGTCACTTCATTTGTAACCTATTCTGCTGGCAAAGTGTATGGCCTTGGGCAAGCATTTAACCCTAAGCAGTAGCCTGCAGTAAATACATATAGTAAGAAAGATAAATAAAACACTTAAGCCTAGGTTTGCAATTTTTCCTCACCTTTTCATCACATGAAATCAACTTCTACAGATTCTGGACTAGATCTTTTCCAAAACCACATCCGATTCTTAGGTCCTAGGTTTAAAAATCAAATTGTAAGGTCTTCATGGCAGCATCACAGGTCTTCATAGCATCCACTAAACAATGAATGGGAAGTAATCAAGACTAGAATCTTGTATTCACATGTAAATTTTCAACGGAAATTAGTTACTGTGTTTTCTGATGAGCTATATGTGACATTGCACTATCTGTCTAATAAATTGGAAAAAGTTTTCAGTAGTAGATGGAGCTCTTATCTGTAAAACCTCTTTATAATATACTGAAAGGCTACCAAAACGTTCTGTTTTGAGAGCTGAAGAGATGACAGAATTGTTTTTATGCCCACACAGACTCCCAGGAACACCCTGTAAGCACAGACGGATAGGAAGCGCTATTCTGCTCTACGATGGCAATTCCTCGCGTGATGATTCACGTACTGAGTTTTATAACACGTAGCTTTTAACACAGACACTACGCAAAATGAAAGCAGATCACTGAACTGAACCAGAATCCTGCAACCCAAGACTTCAGTAAAGATCAAACTGTATGGATGTACATTTATAATATTGTGACTAAACAAGGAAAGGGTGGATGGAAGACAGAGAGAGAACTTTCTTCCCATTCCTTGAATCCCCAGTTAGTTTTAACTCCTATAAAGCGCAGTGTATCAAGTAACAGAACATGATAAACACCATTGCTTTAGCTATGATTTTACGACAGCTTATAGCACCAAGCACAAACATTTTTTATTGGGGAAATACAGCATGTTTCTGACAGATTATTTAGCAGATGCTAAGTGTGTTGAATTCAAATGAAATGTGTGCACCAGAGGGTCAGTGGAAGAAGGACCTTGCCATATGGCCCTTGATCCCCAGTCAGAACTATTTGGTGTGGCATTCAGTAAGGCATGGAGTTCTTTTATAACAAAGCTTCAAGAGTAAACTCCACCGAAAACACCACCCGTACTTCTGCTATCTCTCTGGGAAATCTAGTGAAGTGAAATTGATTTTCTTTTTTTATTAGCAAGTCTATTAAGCATGAGGCACCAAGTGATGAATGGAGAGCAAGCCACATAAAGAGATAGAAGCATCTGAAAATGACTTTTATTTGTTGCACAGTTGCTTTTTGAGAAGAAATACCTTCATGGGTGGAAGATGAATCTCTGTCCAGACCCCACTGGCAACACGCAGAGTGACTCTAGGAGACCAGAAATCTGCAGGTGCAGTAGGTGGCCACTACAGAAATCTGATGCTAAATTTGTCAAATGAACAAGGATATTTCTCCTAACTTCTGCGCGACATCCTAGCTCACTAGAGACCATTCAAGTAAAAGCCCTTATTACTGCTAGCCCAATTTGACTGTTCAGTATAAAGGAATTTGAAACCGGGGCTTGCAGATGAGGTTAAGAAACTCATTATCCACACCTCCCCCTTTCCATCCTTTTCTTTTAAACTCATGTTCTCGTTTCTTTTTCTTTGATTTTCTCCTGCTTTGAATATCCAAAGCTGACCATACAGATTTGTTCCCTAAGTCATCTTTCAACAGAAGCAGAAATGGTAGGAGAGCAGGAAACTGGACCTAAAAGGTGTTGGATGGCATCACATTGCTGCTGTAAAACAACAGCTACTTACTCTGGTCTTGTTTCTTCCTAATGCACTGGTTTCCTCACTGGTCTTTCAGAGAGTGTGATAAAAATATTGTAGGCATAATGTTTCATTTTCTGGTAGTAAAACAATTTGGCACACAGTGACAAAGAGAACAAAGGAGGATACCCCCCCAGCACACACACAGTTTAAGATGCACTTATGGTCCTATGAGAGCAGAGTGAATTCCTACAAGCAGAATTAATAGGATACCTCATTCTTTAAGATCTGAAGGAGGCAGAAGTAAAAGAAAAATGAAACTTAAAGTTTCTTTTATTTCAAACAAAAGGAGGATATTTAAACAGGAGAATCTCATGGGAAAGATTTCCTATCACTCCAAATAGTGCACTTGTTCAGAATGTAACGACAGCGATAGCATTCCTAATGGAAGTAAGATGTGCTCTCGATTTTCATGTGGATTTTGAATTAGAGAAACAAGTACCAGAGCTAAGATATGCATGTATGCATCTTCACGTGCGTGCACACATACACCGCTCACCCTTTGCAATTACTTAATTGTAATGTCAGATCAAAGGTAGTCAGAGTGAAGATGAATGATTCCTCATCTGCATCTAGCTGTGGACTTTCTGTTTGTCATTGGGCCCAGGCGATAGCATGAAGCAATATTACACTCATTAGTCCCTGGAGGTTTCTGCAGTTTATGATCAAAAAGAGATGACTTTTCCATCTTCCCACTGCTTGTATATCATTTAGCATTACAAGATGTTCCATGAATAATGGAAATAATGAAACTACGTCCTCTAAGACACTCTCCCCAGGCCAGAGACAGCATACACTGTAGTTATTAACAAATTATATATGCGTTGATTAGCTGGCAGCTGCCACCAAGCAGAGTGCGTATTACAGCTCAGCTTTGCCTGCATTTGCTTCACCTGGGATCTTACTTTGGATCTTCCTCTTCTAAGTGGTCACTAATGTTCACAAAACTTTTAGGAATTTAAGTAGCTCTGAGATGATCAGGAAATGCAGAAGTTATTTGGAAAAGAGGACTGGAGAGACAATGAACAGGCACGTAAGCACCATGGCTGTTCCGATAAAATTTAAATGGTGACTGTTCCAGTATTTCCTTAATGGTTCTTGCACATGACAATTTTAAAATAAATAATAAGTAAAGACAGACTGAACAACTTTTAAAGTATGAATTTTTCTCACTTATCTACAAACTTGAGGACTACAAAGAACATCAATGCTCTACCTGTTCTTCACAAGCATGTATGAGATTTTCTCGGCAATCTTCATTTCTTCAGAACAGTAAGACAGGATCCAACTTACTGAGTGTTGAATAATTTTTTCTGTGGTACTTAAGTACAGTGTAACAGCAAAGGCCCTTAGAGACTTATTTAGTAAAGTAGGCTGGAATACTCTAATTCTGGATCCATTCTGGCTTTAGTAAATTCTATAACAAATCCAGGGCCATGCAGGAATTCACAGTCGTAACTATAATGAGCAGCATAGTGAGAAAAACACTTCCAAGCAACTAAGATGGAATTTAATCCTTCCAAGCCAAAAAGGATTTTTATTGAATTGTTGCCAAAAAAGAGTGCATGTTACACAATTTTAATTCCATTTGTTGGAAGTATATAAGCATTAAATAATTCACTGTTACATGAAAAATAAGATCTAAAGGAAATAAACCTCTTCAATATAAGAACTCACTGCTGAACACATGCTAATATTGGGGGGTTTGAGTGGGGTTTTTTGTATTTTTTTGTGGTTTGTTGCAGGGTTTGTTTTGGGGTTTTTTTTGTTACTAACTTGAACGTGACTTACCTGACCGCTATGCCTCCTTTCTGCTCCTAGTAATTTAGGTATGCATTTGCAAATTTTGACAAAAAAGTGCTAGGTTGGTTTCTTATGTCAAAGGTAACTGAATTCCCAAGAGAAAAACCAGCAGCTGATCAGATCAGCACCGAGACTTGAGGTCAGATGGGCACATCTCAGCTATTCAACATTTTGCTTGACATTTTGCTGGCTGACCAGCGTATGCACATAGCTCCAGACTTGACTGATCGTTTGCCATCTTGCATACCCAGAGTACAGCAAGAGAGAGCAGGTGAGCAGGAGCGTACAAGGAGGATAAAGAGCACATTAGATCGCCACTCATGGAGAAAAACCTGCTTACTCAAGTATCACCGATCTTGTAAAGAAATTCTAAAACTATCTCACTATCTCATCAGACACAACAAACTGAATTTAGAAGAACACTACATGCCATTACACATGCATACCTCAGATTTACTTCAGAAGATGCAACAAAGCTAGAAAATGCAAATATTTGTTAATCACATAAGACAAATAGTGCTCCAATCACACTGCACTGACAGAGCCTGATTTTCTCTTCATACACACCACCTAATGTGATGTATTACAGTTCATGTCAATTGAACTATTCCTGACTTTCATCAGTCTGAAAAGAATTCGGTTCAAGATTAGGCAACAATTAAGTTTTTTAAATCCCATTAATTAAACAAGAGGCTGAAAGATGCATATCCTAGAGCTTTAGTAAGTCACTGATCTTTATTGGACTATGTTACCTTTTACATCAATGGTGAAAGCTAAAAACTGACAAATAGCCAAAAATACATTGTTAGACAATCATGCTATTCTGGCATCTCACTAGAGATGAAGGGCAAAATACAAAACCTCATACAAAATTGCATGAAGTCTGGGTGCAGGAGAGGCTTATACAAAAAGCCAAGGGTGGGGTGGAGGCGAACAAAAGAAAAAAAAATAGTCCTGAAATCTGGGGATATACAATGCATGTGGGTAGAACTACACAGCTGCTATTCCCAGGGATGTGCTTAATACATCCTCAAGGCAGCAATGTGATTACAATGAATTGGTGCATTGAAATGTTCTGAGAATGAAAACTGATCCAGTTCAAACAAATGAGAAATGAGGATGCTACAATGTTGAATATTTAATTAACGGAAGAAAAACAGAGAAGATTCGCTGGAGACAACTGTTCTGCATTCCCAGGCTTTGGCTAGCTGGCTTGAGAAACATTTCCATTGTTAAACACAATTTAAAAAAAGGAAAAAGAGATAGAGGCGTGCAAGAGCCTGATATTGTTCAATTAACATTTAGGTTTAAGATTTTAACAATAGCATCTTGAAAAAGCCCATTTAATGTGTAAGAAAATGTCTGCTCCCGATTGTTTTGGCATGTTCTGGAAATGCTGTCTGATTATACCTCAGCCCAGAAGACTGAGAAGGCGGTCTTAAAGGATTACAACCTACAGACTTACATTTCTGATTTGTACAACTGCTGGAGGGCATCGTTGAGTGAAAGCATTTTGTGAGGGTATCGTACAGAATGTGCATCTCAAGTGTTTTACACATATGAATTCAGCAAACCTGCCTTTCTGGACACCAGTAAATCAAGGACCCAAGCATCTTAGGAAGGAAAAGGGGAGAGCAATACATTATATAATTTTTCTCTATTTTGTCCTGTGAACACATTCTTCTGAGAGTGCAGAGGTCTGTTTGATAAAGCAGTTTGATTGATAACAACTGTGCCATTCCTTTGAAGAGTCCACATGAGTACCACAGATGGTGAGATAACTTGCTGTAATTTTCTCACCAAAGAACACTGAATCAGGCTTTCAGCCTATATAGCAGTCAATAATTTCCAGTGAAATTCACTAAAGGAAGTTTTGTACTTCCTCTTCTCAGATTTTGATTATCCCAGCATCCATGTCTCTGCTGCAATGCTGGAATACGTTCTACACTCAGCACGTTGAATATTTCTGCCCTGGTGATTCTGAGTGCACATGTAAGCTAAGGTCACATTCTGACAGTGATAAAGAAATGAAAATATGGGAAAGCAAAAGGGGAAAAAACAGGCATAAATAATAATGAACTACAAGTGACTTAACTGAGAAGCCTGGAAGAGTATAGAACCAAGGGTCTAGTATAGTAATTGCTTTGTAGTATCTTTACATTGTACTGTACTAGCTGGGCAATGCAGTGTCATTGTGTCCTGCTACTCAGAGCCTAACTAGAATAACTGGACTCAATTAAATTTAGAATGGATTTGTGGGCTGAGGCATCTAAATCTACAAATAAGCCAACTGTATATCACTATACCAAAGGATTAGATAAATTGAAAAAAAAAATCAAGTATAGCACTTCTATGATCCAAACTACTCAACTGCAGCTATCCCCTAATGTTTTAAATGGTTTTTACCAAATATACTGACCACAGAATGGACAAGCATAGAGAAGACTGTCAATCTGCAGGTGTACTGTGGACCGTAAGGATGTAGAGGAGTGTCCTGTAACATCTAACTGGAAACACTGACAATTATGGGATTTTATTCCTAGTTCTCTAATAAGCAGCTCTTCCTGTTTCATCAATAATATCCAATTTCATCAATAATATCCAACGTAAGTCAAGGTTATACCAAGTCAACCTCCTACTTCCAGTGACTCTTCACATTTTCTAAACTGTCAACAGGTGAAATCCCTGTCTAGCCACTGACTCAAGAAACAGCACACCTGGATTCTAACACCTCACTTGGGTACTTGGACTTGGGTACTTGGACTTGGGTACTTACTGTGGTGAGGGAACACTACACCAAAACGCATAGCTAGTCTGGTTTTGTTACTTGGGAGGTAAATGAGAAACGTAACTCAGTACCTATAACGCAAACGCTGCAGTAACCTTGCTCACATTAATCTTATAGTCTCCCGGGATAGCACAAAACTTGGGAGCACTGGAGTTTGCTTGCCAGCGTTTGTCTTGCAGGTGTATCCCTCCAACGCCTCTTCAGGTTTCCCACATGCTCCCTTCTTCACACAGAACCCTAAAAGCATTTCCACTGGCAGCATTCTTGGAATACGCACAAAACTGCCTGCTCGTCTGCAAGCCTCCTTCCTCTGCCATAGCGATCTGTCTGAAGAGCCTGCTTTAATTCCAACTCTCACACCTTTCATTTACTGGCATTTAGTTCCATTCTCAGTGGCTTGCCCCTGGAGAGTTCCTTCCCTTGGGAAGAAATGCCGCAGCTTCATTGATCGGCCCATGCTCTGTATATAGCAATTTCACAGGAGTAGACTATATTGCTTGAACTCCGTGGCTGTTTTGCAACAGCTTTAAGGCTCTCAAAATGGTCTCATCAGCAACACGATTATCTGTTTAAAAGTCTGCGTTGCTCTTTGAGTGCCGCCATTCAGTAAGCCCACCTGCACTGAATAGAATAGCATCCTTGTTGCAAGTTGAGATCATATTTTCGGTCTTGAAAAACAAACAATGCTTCAACTCAAATATAGAGCTCCAACTGAACCACCAAGGCATCTTTTTAGCCTTTGCTGCTTTTGATTGTAGCTGATAAAATGCCAGGTACATATTTTTCCGAGTAATACAGCCTGGGAATTTGCTTCTACTTTGGCAAGTTCAAAATAGTTTCTGCTATGACTGACTCCTGCACAGAATCCTATTCAAACTAAGATGACTAGCTTTCTTGACTATTTCCTATGCAAATCTCACTTTCCAATTAACTGAATTTAAAAATGTGTTCTTTGGATAAGGAATTGTCTATCTATAATTTTAAAATCCTTAAATATTCTATTTCCAGAAGGGGGAATATCCAAATCTTTCACAGAAGCCTGTTTTTTTATTTCCTTCTGACTTTCCTGCAGTTGTATTTCGCACACTTTTTTCATAACACTGTTTCTGAATTGTCTGTTTTTACTTGTGTGAAGTGAATCTACTCTCATTACTTTAGCACTCGTGCAAAATACACATTTTGAAACTCCAAGAGCACCCAGCCTCCTCAGCTTCTACCCCTGAAAAAGAATACTCTGGTTTTTATTTTCTTTTTATAGTCAAATAGTGTTTTGCTGTGAAATGCCTAGAATTTGTCCCTCGGTTTTTCTGCCATTATCACTCTTGAGACAGAACAGAAATCCTTCTCTCACCAAATGAAAGCCATTAGTCCTTTCCTAGCCATAGCACTTTCAAACTGAATCTTCCATGGCAGCTGCAGTCAGCTATAGCCTATAGGTAGATTTTTGGAAAGGTCAGATCTTCACATTTAGCCTTTTCTGCCTGCTGTTTTGTTTTGTGGTACATTGTGTTATAAGGGTTACACTCCCATGCCAGGAAAGAAATATTTTAAAGTTAGTATCCAAAATAACCAAGCAGCAATAATAACTGTTTGCAAAGGAATACAGAGAGGTAAACAACTTCGTATTTCAACAGAAATGACACTTAAGAACTTGACATTATCTAAATGAGCAACACACAGCGGGGGCCACCCCCAACATTTCTGTTGTTTCAGTTACAGTAAATTTAAATGACAGAAAAATTTTGATTAACACTGGTAGGAAATGTGCCAGCTGTGCTTTGAACCCTTTCAGTAAAAATTAAGTTCAGAGCATTCTTAAAAAGTCATGAAGAAAGAATCACACTTTGACCTCTTGACCTCAGGAGGTATGGGATAAAATATACAGGGAAGCAACATTAACTGTTAACGTGATCATAAGCAGCATCTATCCATAATTGTGTTCACTGTATTAGATGTAGCTGCATGTGAACAGCAAAAGTCTAGCCTGGCTGGAGCAGCAACACAAGAGATCTGCAACCTTGCTCTCTGCCCAGCCATTCATGTGTTACCCAACCACAGAAACACACACTCCTGAAGGATCAGAAGGACCCATCTGCCTCAGGTCCTGGCATGGCAGAATGGTCTCCTTCCAACGGAGCATCAATTAAAGGCAAACTGAAAGAATAGACTTTGATAGCAATGTACACATTAAACGAGCAGATTTTAGCAAGTATTTTGTCCATCCTATGGAGCGGGCAGACCCTTGTGCAACACTGTGCAAGTACGGCCCCAGGATACCTCCTGAGGATCTCAGGGACCTTTCAGAGAGAACAGCATTACAGCACCACTGACACACACCAGCACCCTGTTTCCTGGTTGCAGAGTGTTAAGTTTTGTCACATCAGTCTGGGAAGGCAAGAGACACCACCCAGCAACTTCAACCTGGTTAATGAAGTTTTCTGTCTTTACAGTTGTTTGTTTCTAAGACAAAATACTTCTCACAAGAGTTAGCAACCATGCATGCAACTGTGCTGAGGAGGTGGTTAACTGACCACCTGTTCAAGCAATCCCCATCCCAGACAAAATGGTATGGGTACACTCTTAGCAAGCCTGTGTAGGTCCTACACAGAACCACAGGGCTTCACCAAAGGATTGTCCACATGATGAAAGAAAAAAGACCTTTTATTCCCTGAGAGGGGCACTGACTAGACTCGGGACACTAGAGAAGGGATGTCTGGCTTCTATAGTCCTATGAGTGCCTGTCTCCTGATGCTACCCATGTAATGAGCCAGTTTGTTATAGTGTTTTCTAAATCCTAACCAACAGTTTTACCTCTGCAGATATAGAGGAGAAGGGATCTTAAAGAAGATACTTATTAAAAAGTTAGAAACAGTGCTACCAAAGTCTGTGCGAGTGTGGAAACATCACCCACCATGCAAGCTCAAGTTTTGCCCAGGTTACTCATTAGGAGCACAAAATAATTCTATTTCCTATTTCTACACAGAAGCTCCAGACTTTGAGCCCAGTTCTTGTTGCTAACAATAACGGCTGACAGGTAGATGGAGGTTATAATGGCTCCATTATAAAGAAAACCCAAAAGGATACAGAGTTAAAGGTTTCACAGCTCACCAACTCTGTCTCTGCTTGATGTTTTGGCTTTTGAATTCTTGTCTTTGCATCTTCCTTTTAAGATTTTTATAGGACTTTCTAGCCAGAGTACCTATTAAAGCAGCCGTGTTATTTGCTGCATAAAAATCTAATAAAAGAGCTCCCTCTTTAAAACAAATAAAAATAAAAGCAACAAATGTGTAGTTTTACTCTTGCCCTATTGATTTCAAATCCCACAGGAGTTTCACTATTGTGTTATCATTTACATGATAACTCAGGGCAGAAATTGTTCAGTGAAATGCACTGAGGTTCACCTTGGGACCTGACCCTGGTAGGGTTCCATCCTCCTGCATTTTCATTTTGCCTTCAAGTTGAGTATTCGTTTTTAAACTGCACCAAAGCGTACATATGGCTTACGATAAAATTCTCAAGAGGAGGCCCACTAGTTTTAGGAACAGCACTGGAAAGAATACAAACAGAGCAGTGTGAAAAGAAATCTCAGCAAGGCTCTGCCCGATTGAAGTCTCTTCTGCATTCAACATTTGAATTTTCTACATTATTTATTGCCACCATCAAAAGTTTAATCCTTAAGGCATCATTCTGCATGCAGTTGCCTTATAAGCACATGAAACCCTAGGTAGCTTAATTCCAATACAGTTATATAAATTATTAACCTCATCTCCAAATATGATGTGCATTTCACCTGAGGAATTGTCTGAGATTCAGAACTTTAGTGTGGAGAACGAATTTCTTATATTCAAACTCATTTTCAAGAGCTCTGTTAAACGAACTTTCACTTGAAGACTACACTGTAGATAAGCACCATTTCGTAAACTGCAAGTAGGACCAATACCTCTAAACCCAAACATATAGCGAATGGAATCATATTTTCAACCTACATTTCTGAATTTTTCTCTCCATCTGACCACACAAACATTCTGAAGAACCCCCACCCACCCACATCCCTCCTGTCAAAAAAAAAAAACTCCAGGCAGATTAACCTGTAATTGTGACTAATTGTAAGGTACCTTGAGGTAACTTACTACTTTGACTGCATCAAACATGATAACTTAGGACGTGAAAAATCTCACAAGAGAAAGCTCTCTGCAAGCACCACTTCTATTATTCATTCCCTACTGTCACCCTGAGTGTTCTCAGAAGAGTTCTCCAAATGTCACCTTCCCACTAACTTTCACATAGCTACATACATGAGGCTAGAAATACTGTTTCAAGTATATCCCAGTGTAAACGTTCGGTTTCCACATACACAGAAAATGCATTAGTTTCTTGAAAAGAAAAGAAAAGAAAAACAACAACCCACTACCAAACCCACATTGTATCCACAGACCCAGTTCTATGTTATCCTTAAAACTAAAAGCAGGTAGAACGAATGAAGTTATTTTTAACATCACTAGAACTCTAAAAAGCTTCCTCCCAGACTCACTGAAGTACACAGGAAGGCGTGGGTTGACTCTTTTCCACAGTGGTCCTGACCTTGCATTCAGCCCATGACTGCCTGCTCGGTTTGCCTATATTAATGATTCAGTTGTTATTTCCAATATTTCCCTCCAAATTTCATATCTGAAAAATATCAACACTGTGTGAAAATATCTCTATTCTTGTACATGAGGAAATACGTATATTCTTTGTTAATATTAGTTTTTATTTCTACTTGAGACGTTTTAGCCACCTAGCTAAGAAAAAGAAACAAGATAAAATAAGCAGCTGTCAAGTGGAACACTATACATCAAGCAAAGGACTGTTTGACTAAACTACAGGCAAGTACCACTGATAAATCAGTACAGACCAGAATTCACTGTTTGGCCAAAACAGGAAGAAAAAACTTTGCATTTTGAACAAGTGAAAGAAAGCAACTACAATGTATAAGTATCTTCTGTAAATATCCTCAGATCTCTTAAGCAGAAAGAGAGAAAGCATTCTAAGATTCGAGAATGCAAATGCTGATAACATCTCAGCTGAACCCATTTTAGGATCTGATCCAGAACTCAGTACATAAAGACATGGTGAGTTTCCATAGGGCATTAAGCTGTTGTTTCCATAGGCAATCACCAATAACATTGCTGCAAGTGAGTAAGGAGTGGTTGTGAAGCAGGCAGCACGTATCCAGAAACTGCACTGCCAATACGTGCATTTAATTTTTTATTGTATAATACCCTTTGGACATAAGGAATTTTGAGAATCCCAACATTACAAGCATTTTAAGTGAACTTCTGGGCTTCTTGAGCCTGCTAAAACAGTAGTCTTTCTTTCAAATCCTAGATCCCTTGAAGTCAAAGAGTTTATTTTGCTTGAGTAAAATATCCACTTCCTCAACTGATTTCTTTACACCTTTGTCTTCGGATAAAAGCTCAGGTTCTCTCAGTAGCTTCCTCTGTCATGATCTTTACTACATTTAAAAGTATTTAGAATGTCTGGCAAGGTAAAAAAATGCTTTCCACAATCAAAGCCTCTATGAACATTTTTAATTCTGTTCCATTCCAGTCTTAGTGGGATATATATATATATGTATGTGTTAGAAACTGTACTTTGAAATGAGGGAAACTAATGAAGATAGGTTAAGTAATTCAGATATCTGAGCACTCCAGATACAGCACGCAAACTACAAACTAATAAACTGTAACGGATCTTAAACGCTTTCAGCATGGCCTTAGCTATAAAACTGCCTTCTTGTAAAAGTAATACAAACACCACTGATTTCTCTTGCATACTTTTTATTTTTTTAAAAAAATACCCTTTTCCTTAGAGCATAAAAGAAATGTGCTTCTTAAGAGTTTGCTTTTCATTAGAAATCAGGAGTAGTATCAACTTTTCTTCAAATTACCTTTGGAGGCCACATCTGGTTAGTTTAATTCTTCAAAGATTGCCTTGCTCTGTCTCCTTGGCTCTTTTTTCTCTGTCATACATTGGCTCGTTTTATGTCTGACAGTTCTTTTATTACCAGATTTCATTTTGAATCCGATTTCCCCCCTGTCTCATTACTTCTGTCTTGCTCTCTGTGTGTTCTCTTTTTCTTTTCCTGTCTGACAATTCTCTTATTAGTGGATTTGGTTTTGCTTTTGTTTCATGCTTTTTGGTTTTATTCTCTTGTGTCTTATTTTTGCTTTTTTACTTATTTTTCTCCTGTCAAGGCCTCCTTTTCTTTCTGCCTATTCTCTCAAAAGGTATATACTCAGCTTTTGTTTAAGGTTTCCAGACTTCAGCATGTTATGGAGTTAGTTTATCATTAGATATTGCCATGCAGAAGGAACCAGGTTTAAATCTTCCTTCAGCTATTCAGTTCCTTCAGCTATTTGGTCTAAGAACACAGTCACTAACATAAGTATCAACCTATTTATATAGCCATTAGCTCTGCTTCTCAGCTACTACAACATGCCCTAGATCTAAATTTACTGTGGAAGGACACCACTTTTAAATTCATTACTCTCTCCCGGCATTCTCCATAAGCCATTAGGTTCCCTCCAGTTAGTGCGGAGAAAAAGTGACACACAAGCCATGCCTTTGCTCTGCTTCTCACAGGTTCTCCTAACATGATGGCTACAGTAAATGAATACTCTCCTGAAGCACATTAACAGGCACAACCAATGTTACTTGCAGTTCCTTGTCTCTCAGCTCCTCCCCAGGAAAACAGTTGTGTGTGCACATGATGAAGTCTTGCTGTAAGACACTTCAGAGGGAAAATGAGAGCTTTTGCGTGCTTCATTGGGGAAAAGGTGGAAATGCTGCTTTTAGTGAGCTTCATCCAGCTGGTCTCCTAATCCTTTAAAGAACATACTGTACCACCAAGATTGCATGTGTCCTAGGGGCCAGCAAGTGCCCACTGGAGCAGAGCAACCATTTCCAAGCAGTCAGGGCCCTGAGTGAAAGCCAGGGAGACCTCACTTATTTGCCACCTGTATCACTAATTTTCTTCAGGTGCCAGAACTTGAGGCAAGACCAGAAAAGCATTGCTGGGACAAGGGTGCTGATCTGATGCTTGGCCTATACTGATACTTGGGGATCCACTGATCAATGGGATATTTATTTTTATGGGAGTAGAAAACATAGTTGGGTGAACTTGCTGTCATTGACTGAAAGGAGGAGGAGAATGTGGCCTCACTACCCCTTCATATTGTTGTTCTGGTGTTTTTAAAATTAAAAGGGAGGTATTGCAGTCATAAATTTTCTCCTCCATGCCTATGGATGGAGAATTTCTGCTTCTAAAGGCACCAAGGAAAGGAGCTTTACTAGATTTCTGGGTGAGAGCTCAAACTGATTTATTATTTGTCAAGAGACACATTAAATAAACTTGGCCTTTTTTGCTGTCATCAGCTGTTTGAGAGACGAGCCACAAGCATTAGAGTTTCTTTTAATGCCACAGCACTTATGTTAGAGAAAGCACAGTTGAAGCATCTTATATTTGGAAGGAAGGTGTGATGTCAGGAATGAGTATTACTTGCTGCGGCTGTTTGTTCCTCAGTAGGGGACTGGTCCCTGTGCAGTGTCTCATGTTCATGTTTATACTGGGGGTGAAAAAATAGTAAATTTTCTTTGGTAAATTATAATTTGGTGAATCAAGAGGAGAATAAAGTGCCACGTCGTTTTCACAGCCTATTACGAGGATCTCTATAACGTGACTCAGCATTCCTTTAAAGGTCACTACTGCCCAAGTGCAAGGAGCATACTTCTATTCGGTTATTTTCAGCACACAGCCTCTCTAGTGCTGCCAAAGAAATTCTCAGGTCATTTTTTTGTTGACAGGTCACAGAACTGTCTCACAGTTTCCAGTTCTGCGGACTTAAAAATCAAACACAGCACTCTATGCAAACAACAGTGCAGACTATCAAGACAATGATTTCTGCTTAAGTTTCTGACAAACAAAGAAAAAGCAAATCATGTGCCATGCACTGGGGGCTAGGCATACTAGCACCCTGTTCTGTTTGCTAATGAAAGCTAAGAAATCAAAAGGATATAATGCATACAATGATATGGGGCAGTGCAACGTAACATGTAAAGCCATGCAGCCACGCAGCGTTATTTCCCGTATTTAAATCCTGTGGATATACTAAAAACTGCAGCTGTGTGAACCAGATACCAACCTTCCTTGCTACGCACAAATTCTGTATTCTTGGACCAGTATGAGATTCATCAAACCAAGTCCAGGATGAGAAAATTAAAGAAAATAAAGAAAATTCTCAGAAATGTACTGTTGGTGGGGCAGGCTTTTTTTTTTTTCTTTCCTTTTAAACAGACACATCTGCACCAATTTCTCAGACTAAATGGTATTAATCACATTACCACAGTAAGTCCCACAGCAAAGATGATTCATCTGATCTGCTGATAAGGAAGGCCATCTCTGTTCCTGCAAACCCTACTCTTCTCCACATCACTTAGTTTCCTATCTTGTGATTTAAATAGAACTGGGACTAGATTGCACACCCTTGATACAGAAGTCCCACTAACATTTCAGTAACTGTTCACCACTACGCATAAAAGCTCCTATTAGTGGTCTTTGAGTGCTGCTGAACCTGACATAGCACTAAACTGCAGCAAACAGACTGGGATTAGAAATTTCAAAGCCATTTAAATGCCTTAAAGATGCACTGCTGTAATCTGCCTTTGGGAACGATCTGCCCTCATAGCAAAAGCTAGTGTGTTAGCAACGTACTCCAATGCCCACAGGCTCTCCTGCAGCCTAGTTATAGCTACCATAAGCCCTGTTTCAGCATTCTCTGCTGTTGTGCTGGATTTAATCACAATAAGAACCTATGCACCCTTCCCAGGACAACCAGAATTATAGGTATTTGTAGACACTTTCAAACTAAAGCTATATAGCTTTCCTTTCTTCCAGCATCTTGAGAAATGTCAAAAGACAAATAATAGATTTCTGACAGTCAAACCTGCACCCCATAGAAATTAAAGACTGATCTGCATTCAAATGGAAGACAAAAACTGTATACCCATAACCTGTTAGTCTTGTGCTCCAAACCGAGACTGGCAAGAAACACCAAAATTTGCCTCTGCACTGCAATTATTAGCAGAATCCAAACAATCCCAAATGCAAGATGCGTAAGGGATCCCAGGTCCTCAGTTTCTCAACCTTCGTGGCTTAAATTCAGGCCAAAGCAGTGCCTGTTTTGAATCCGAGTGCTGATCTGAAGTCACGAACTGCTCCATAGTTTCTGCCTGGAGCCCATCTATACCACGTTCAGAGTAACTGCATGTGCCAGAATCATCATGGACCCTGCACACTTCTGCCAAAACTCTATCCACTTCACTGGAACTTAATTTGGCCCAGAGTCTGAAATTACTTAATTTAAACAGCATCTTGTTATAAACTTGCTGGGAACTATCCCCGCGTTGTTTATCAGCAGGAAGACAAAAATTTAAAATACAGTTTATCTTTTCCAAGGCCAAGAATTGCTGGCTTTATAGTAACACTATTGACTTGTAAATAAACAGTAAAAAGGAGGGTAAAAATCTATCATGCAGGATATATCACTCTCATAAATACTCAAATTATATCTAACTAGCAAATAGAGAGGAAGTAAGGCTTCTGAACGACTTAACACTTCAACTGTTCAGAGAAACCCTTGGATATTGTTAGCAGATAAAAGATAACAAGTTGTGAAATGAATATCCTTTCATTTCCCTTTCACTTACTTCACATTACTTGAGATAAGAGTAAATTACCTCAAATGCATCCCTTATCGAAAAACCAAGGATATGTTTCCATACCCTTAAAACATTTCTATTTTCAGTTTACATTTCTTCCCTTCAACTTTTGTCTAAGATGCACATAGTAACAGTATTTTTCCCTCTTGTCCTCAAGAAAAGCCTATGGTATACAGAAAGCAAGTGTCGAGCAAGGAAAAGGTTTGGGCCAAATCTACATATCTTTTACCATTCTCTTGATCATAGTTTCTCCAGAGTTCAAAAGTATTTAGATGCAAGTGTCAAGTTAACGCATATGAACAGAATACTTCAAGCAAAAAGGAAAGCAACCTATGGGTAAAACAGAGTATTAAAGTGTCTACATATTTCAGATCATACTTCAGGAAAGCTCATTAAGGCTTGAGTTTCTCAGTAAAAAAGGCATCCAGTAAGTAAGCAAACTCAACTATTTCAGAAGCCAAAGACCAACTCGCTGCCAATTTTGTAGCCTTGTAATTCCTAACCAGGAACTCTCATGACTGAAATACTTCGTTAATTGATAGTCGTCTTCTACTATCGAAGCACTTCATCCACACAAACATGAAGTGAGCACAGGATGCCGACTCCGAAGATGTCACCCTTAGATGAGTTGACTCAGGTAGGCACCCTTTCCAACTTCACAACACTGCTTGTCATCATTGTTACTTTAAGTTGTTCCAAAACTTCACTGGTTTGAAAATACATACTAAGAGAAAGAAATTGCAAAGGAAGTGGAAAAGACTATGCTATTCCTATAAGACAAAATAAATTTAAGAAAAAACCCTATGCTCTGGCTGGTTTTTATATTATCACTGTTTTCAAACAAAAACCTCAGTCTTTTGTGGAAGATAATTTTTTGATCAATTGGTTCTAATCAATTGTTTCAAAACCAATGACTGGATTTTGTACAAACCACAGGAAGATTGCCAGTAAAGTCTACGCCTCACCTTTAGTAAGGCTGTTTTACGAGCTGTCATATTCTGCGAAATCTCATCTAAAACCAAGCTGTGCCTCTGAACTATTCAACAATTAGATGAAATGTTTTGCTACAGTTTCACTGTAATTCAATTGAGATGAGAGTTTAAGTGAAACAAAACTTCAAAATGCCACTCTATTTATACCCATCCTTACATTGTTTGAGATACCCAAGACCACTTCCAGCAAAAATTTCAGTTGCTGCAAAAACTTAATGGGCCTTAACATTTCATATACCACAGAGCCAAGCACGGACAAACTACAGGTTGATGTTATTTAGAATACTGCAGGACACCAAAAGAGCACTCCAGGGTAAAAAGCTCCCTGCCGCTAATGGTCTGTGTTTGAGCTGACAGCAGTGACATACATCTACAGGGTGAGAATTCCTGGGGGCAAAGTGGTGAAACAAATGAAACACTGTCTTCAGAAGGGGGAGGCACAGATTTGCTGGCAATGTCTATTGCGAGTTTGCACATGTACATGCAAATGAAAAAAGGTTAAAAAGCAAACTAAGCTGAAAGTTAGCTTGAGGATTAAAGAAGCTGAAGTATGAATTCAGGATGCCATCAGAAAACAGAGAAGGAAATTCATGCACGCAGATGGGAGAAGGAAGGGATGCCCAGAGAGAAGGACAACCATTACTCAGCCAATTGGTGGATGTGTCATTATATTCACACTTGACCCGGTGGCCTAAATATAAAGAGAACTCATGAGTCCTACCTAGCCCTGCCTTTTCTGTGAAACCATCAGTTAAAAAACCAGGTCTGTTGCTACAACGTTGACTAGTACAGAAGGCACTTCCTACTTGTGTGAAAAAAATAGGAACTAATTGAGTCTGCACTAAAACATGAGATTCAGCTGATGGGCCACCAGAAGTGGTGAGCAGCATCCCATTATTTTTCCAGCATCTTCCCTTTTATTTGTTATTTTTAGCTTGCTGTTCTAAGAAAAGAAGTCACAGACAACTATATCCTGCCTGTCCATTCACCACATTCAATAATCGTATGTCCTTACAAATTTTGTGAAAATCTGTTTCACAGGGTATACTCAAAAGTTATTCTCACTCACTACACTTCTGGTCCATACCAACACACACAGACTAGACATCCACCTGGGGCTCCTGTAGCTGAGGATCTGTCATAGCACTGATTTGGGAGAGCCCTGTTACTAAAGAAAAGAGCTAGACAACACAGAGGCAAAAAAAAAAAATCAGAGGTACTGCAAGGAGATGTCACTTCATAAAGGCTGAAAGGAAGAAGCCAGAAAAGCAAGCGATACTGTGAGGTGGAAGGAGGGAGGGAAGCAAACAATGATGTAAGATCCCCATCCCAAAGCAACTAGGTTGTATCAATTCCATTACTGATGGAATGACTTTTTACTCATTAAGAAACTCACTTTAGATAGTCTGTTGGTGTCTCTTCTGATTGTTTCCAGGACAGAGAGATTCGTTAAGAGGGTTAGATAATGATATGTCCATAAGACAAATGAGTCAATGTAAAGGTGTTTCAACGTCTGCATAAGGTCACAAGTAAAGTGCTCAGACTTCTATTAGCAGTGCAATAGCTGTTCAGCATTGGCCACCATAAAGCAAGTTGCAGTAGCAGCACATGCCTATGGCAGCACAGTTCAGGGCTTGTCATGGCCCAGCACAAGGAAGACAAGACCACTAGGGCTTTTACATAAATACATTACCTATCATCAGGAAACAAAATGTTTCCATGGAAAAAGTGTAAGATTTTTGGTTACAGCAACCCTAGGACTTGAGCGCAAATTCACAGAACTCATATTTCTGATAATCCTTTTTGACAGAATTCATTAGCCAACTCAGGAGTCCCGCAGTTTATTTTGATTAGAATGAGAAATTTATGATAGAACCAAGTATCTCCTGCAATTCTATCTGCTAACAAAAAGAAAACAAAAAAAAACCCCAACCCAGACTTGCATTGAACACAATGGAAATTAGGGTAAAAGGAGGTATTTTCTTTACTCATACAGTGCCAAACTTCTTTCTAGCTGACATTCAATCCAGAAGGATTTTTTGGCTTTTCCTCTGGACTAGACTGCCAAGAATATTGTGACTCCATCCGATGCTTTAAGTACAGCCCCCTCTCACTGCTCTAGTACCCTTTCTACCTTCTCTCGCCCGTATATCCAAGCATCATAAAATCATATGCAATGAAACCTTCTGCCCATGTGCACCCTGTGCTTGCTCATGTTTGAAGTGGAAGCTGCTCTCACTCTGCCATCTGTTCTGTAAAAGAGCATCTCTGTTTCATAACGGTTTTCCCAGATGAAGGGCAACTATTGTTTCCCCATTGGTAGCAATAGCTTTAGTCCAATTCAGAACAGTATCTAGCAGCAAAAATATTGCATTACAACCTAAATAGAAAAAAAATATGTTTAAATAAAGTTGCCTGGAGAGCAACACAAAAGACTCTGAAGAAGCTAAGGAGAGACAGTAACATTACACTCGAGTGTGTGGGTCTGCCTTGTTTTAAACCCTTTAAATGGAACCTTTTTGATGCTAAAGAAAAGTGATAGCATGAAAATGTTCATGGTAAAAGACCAGCTTAAAATGTCCTTGGCTCAAAGGCCATCCAAGGCCACCTGTCTTTGCCTTTTTTAAACATAAACCTCCACACTTTGTTCATTTCTTTTTTCAAAGCATAACTGGAAGTGCAACCCAGTTGTGGTAATCTGGAAATAAATTTAATTTTAAAAAAGCGTTTCAATTTTGAGTGTCTGATCCTACAACCTTAGTCCTATATCAAACAGCCAATTAAGGCAGCCATATTTTTTTTCCTACAAAACAACTGCTCTTCAGTGCAGTGTTATGATGTTTCATGCCCATATGACCATTTTTCTCTCTTGTTCAGGCCAATATCTCTGTTTAGCCTCAGTGGCTTTCCTCTCTGATTCATAAGCAGTTATTATGGATCCCTTGCACTAAGTGTTTATATTCTTTGGTCCCTAGCTATAGACATTGGATTTTTTCTTTTTAAAGTTTTCTTTGAAAAATTCTGAATTGCTGTCCATTTTTAAGGTCAGGCTTACAAAACAGGCACAACCTACCTGTGCTTGATATAACTTGTTAAATATTTTATTTTATTTGTGTTTTTAGTAGCTGGATACAGCCCTCTGGGGCACTTTTATGAAGGATGCTTTTGAAATGTAAATGTGATTGATTTGATATTACAGCTTATATTATTCTACTTGCACGGTGCCTTTGGGAACAAGGGAATGGAGTTTCTCTTTTCACTGTTGAAAAGGTCCTATGGTAGGTATTTTCCTCTCTTCTACACACAAACACAAAGAGCCTACTAATTTCTAAAAAAAGTTAGCAGTGTTCATATGCTCATGCCAACCAACTTTTAGTGCTTCTTCCATTTTCGGAACTGTTTTGGAAAATAAAAACAATACATTTGATACTTCCATTTAAGAGGCAAGTTTAATTTACACATGATACACACACAGCCCCACCCTTAATAGGCTGAATAGTACAAATGCGTATCACAGTTGCTAAAGAAATGTGCATAAAGCAGTACAGCTAAGTGCTCTAGAACATGCTGCTCTGTTTGCCATTGCAAAAAAAAAGGTCTTAGAGCAAAAGAAAAGTTCGCAAAACCCTATGATTACTCACTTGTGTTGTGAGAATGATTTGACTACCTTTAGTTAAATAAATAACCAATTCCTTTATGTAACACCAAGTCCTTTAAGAAGAACGTACTCCAGGAGAATATTCAAACATCTGGAAATGATGGGCTAGCACAATGTCATTTGAAACACTGTGTTCCACTTTCCCCTGCCCCCAGGGGGGTGGACTGGACACAGCCAACATATTTCACTGTAGTTCTACACTGAAATCTTCTTCCAGTTTTAAAGGAAGCATATTTATGTGACTTCTACAACCTATCAAATCCCAACGATTTAGCAGAAATACGTTTGACTGTAATAAACAATGGAAACCATTCCAAAATAGTGATGTATTGTCTTGGGAGATATTAAAAATACAGCAAGTAACTAAGAAGCTATCTGCATTTCACATGCACAGTATTAAAATACACCCACAAGAACAAAAGGCATTTGTGTAAAATTTAAGCAATATTAAGTGTGCAGTTTTTCCAGTGAATTGGTAAAGCTCAGAAGATGTAACTAATTAGAACAGAAGGCTGCAACAGTTAGACTATTTCAGGAAGAATAGTTAAGGTACGTTGCCATATGGTTCTGAAAACTCATTTAATGCAATCCAAATAGAAGAACATATGCATATACCCCTGTGAGTTGCCCAAGCATTAATACCGCCTTTTAACTCAGCCATTTAGTACAGGCACAACTGTTACTGAGCTGCATGACTTTAGACAGTGAAGGTAAAATTAAATTGAGAAAAGATTACAAAAGCTGTGAAAACAGCATAAATCAAAACAAATTAAATATTCACCTATGTCTTATATGACATCTGATTTTCCATTCTGCTGAAACAGAGAGCAATGTATAGTAATAAACTCTATAACTTCGAAGTAGCGAACATGTCTTTGCTGAAACTCATACAGTGGTTAGGACAGTGTGGTCATGCAGCAGATCCTGAGGTAATGGACATAATCGATATAATAGCTAAATTGCAAAGCTACATGCTCAAAATACAGAAAGAGCCACAGCTAAAAATCACTTCTAGAAAAGGCCTTTATGTTTGAAAGTATCAGGTGCCATCTGTTCCTACTCAAGTGTGCTCCTTGAAAAAAATCAAGAAGAAAATTTTTGAGTTTAAGAAAGAAGCTAGCATGACATTTATGAATCTAAGAAAGAAGTAGAAGTTGAGAAGATAACATTTAAGACCTTGACCAACAAAATTTGGCTGTCATTCATTTCTTTGAAAATGCAAACTCTTTTTTACTACTGAAGCAGCATTCTTGAAAGTTAGTTTTGCCTTTAACAAACATGTTGAACTATTGATATTGAACCAGAAATGACACTAAATCCAGAAATTTGGCTTTTCCTCTGTCAAACTTTGAGAAAGTCTGGACCTCATTTAAATACTGAGGCTTAGTTCAGCACCTAACAAATAAACTGTTCATCCTACTACCCTGGGGAAAAAAAATTAATACAAGAACCACTAGTTTGAAAACCTTATTCTCTCTTCTCCTGCTGGAGCTATTCTTACCCACTGTGTCAAGATCTATCATTGCATAGACTCTTTGACTGCTACTTATTTTTACCATTACACTCAGCGTGTTTGGGGCATCAAATAATATACAAAATAAGGCCTTTTATTGAATCCAAAAAAAGAACGGAAGACTATTTTTGCTGTTATTTAATGAATAAAACTGTCTCATATTCATAATCCCTAGCTCATCTCTTAGGAGGCAGAATATAATCCCCTGGGAGGTTTCAGTACAATGGAACTGTGCTCCAGTTCTGTAACTGGTAATTGCCTTCCATGAGCTCTCTGCTGACGCAAGGACACTGTGCACAGGAATAGCTGTTCTGCTCGCACCACTGGTGATAGGATAATGGCCCTGTATTTGTTCCTGAATCTTAATCACCTGGGGGGCTGAAGACACTCCCTTACTTGTGTATATTTTACAACCAGTCAATGCAAAATTAATTACCAATTCTCCCAGTCCTCCAAAAGACATTTTAAAAGATTTTTAGACCTATACATTTTTAAAAAGCGTCTTCCATTGATCTATGTCTCTGCCATAGATCTGTGTGCTGCTTTCTGTTCTCTTCAATCTGAGTCCTGAAAACAAGGTACCCTTTCTGAATCCCAATGCCTAAATGTATTCATTGACATTTAGTAATATGTTTTACTAGTGTGGCCTTTGAGTATGTTGTATTGCAACTGCCTGGTCATCCCATAGTTTCCCCACAGGTCAATGACACTTCTAAGGAGGGGATAAGCAGAATGCTGTTTAAGCTGATGGCATCACTTCTTATTGCAATGCCTTTGAATTAAAGGTTGTGAATAACAGTAACAACACAAGGCAGCTCATTGCTTTTGGTGTCAGCTCCCTTCAGAAACTACTTTATTGCTACCAGTGAGGCCACACTCACAACAATGGGCTACAGAAGATAGCTGCATTGCCATCGCAGCAGCTTAATTTTGAAAATAACGTGCTTGTAAACAAGATTTTCTGAAAGCTGCAGCACTTATTTTGAAGAAACCTATGTGAGACAGAATACACAGGGAAAATGCAAAGAGCGTTAAAGAATCTTTTTTTTGTGTCACTTCCCTGATTGGTAACATTTAGCTAGTATGAAAAATAGCTATTTAAAAACCCATGCTTAACTGTGTAAGACACATATTCAGATATTTTCATAAACCTCAACACTGAAGATTCTTACTAGTAGAACTTTGCATCACTAAGCAGTCTTCCAAGAGAAAAACATAAATATTATACATGAACTTATGATCCTTATAGCATGTTGAAATCCAGCCATCTCTGTAACAGAGAAACTAGTCATCCAGCACCCAAAAGCAGCATACTTTGGGAGAAACCAGAGGGAAAAGGTGCCAGAACAAACATTATCTGAAAAAAAAAAGTGTCGTAGGGATGTCAATTCTATTAAGGGAAAGATATACTTCTAAAGGTCTCATCTGAAAGCCTCTAGTTTTATGCGAACAGATGCAGTGAAAATACGCCATGAGGGCACACGTGTCAGAGCAAGGGACAGGCTTCTTAATTCTAGGTAGGTAACGTAGCGATCAAAGATTTCTTTCTTGAAATCAGCAGAACACCTATTGATTTCCGTGGGGACTGCATTTTCCTTCCCATAGCTATGTTTCAATAGGGGAGACCTTAAGGAAGGGTGAATAACAAACCGCTTCTAAGAGGAAAATTACTCTTTTGAAAATACTTATTAAAGGCCCTTCTTTGTCTTTATACCTTTTTCTTTCCCCCTCCACTCTCAGATCAGCATTGGCTGTTGTTACAACTGTATCAAAGCTGCCTGATTAGCTCTGATTTTTCGGTCAGCTATTTTCCATTAAGTATTTATGATTTTTGTTCCAACAAATGCTCTAGAAAAATTAGCTGGACATCAGTTACCTAAACACACGTGCCCACCACCATTTTCCAAGCCTCAGTCTTTCCGCTGACTTTCCAGGAAGGCTGCATCACACTTACCAGCTGAGTGTGCAGGCTTTCGCTGTCCCAGAACACGAGAAATGGCACAAGACACCGATGTTGAAGCAACCGAATCCCACTGTTCAGTACAGACCTTCCCAAAGCAGAATATATTACATCAGTCTGACATGATCCATTCCAAATTCAGCACCTGGGTCAGGACAGCAGGAGGAACCTCAGAACTTTAGGTACTTTTGGCTAGAGTTTAATTCCACTGTTATCTTAAAAGACAGATTCCTCAAAGATGATATCAAGCTTATAGATTTAAGAGCGGTGTATCCTATAAATTCACTGTATGCTTGGGTTTACATATTAGTCACTGCTATTTTGTAACAGTAGATGGTTATAATAATAGTATTTCACGTTGTTTCACAGTTAGGGAAGATAGAATAATCATTTGGGAATCCACAGGGGGGCAGTGAAACCAAGTAAATGTTTTGCTATTCAAATTGAGGCGTAAAAGTAAAATTTTTCATCAAAAGTGCTGGTACAGATTTTTCAAAATCTCCTTAAATACCTTTGCTACAAACTCTGTCATAATACATAATAATGTTTTCTCCTAACTCCCAATCATGAAATTAGTCACTGAATTACCTAATGATTTCTCAGAAATCTTTATGATACTTAGCATATTCTTTCTACACCTGATTTGCCTTTGTCTTTTACAAGCAAGTGATTGCAAGGAAATATTAAAAAATATGTATTACTTAAGAAAACAACTTTGCTAAGAATAAAAAATGGTCGCTTTTTTTGGCAGGAAAACACTGCAACAAGTTACAATAGTTTGACTGAAAGTCGAAGTGAAGTTTGGATAACAATATTCAGAGTTAGGCAGAAGAAAGCCAGGTGAATTAGAAAAGAAGGGAACACAAAATGTCTGGGAAGAAGTCAGGGAGTTTCTTAATCTTCTGGTCAGAAGCTCAACAGCTCCTTGAAATTTGAATGTATGTTTACACTAAACACCAAGTTGCAATTTGTCATGTGTGTTTTAGGACCCAAAAACTCCAGCAAATTCTTCTAGAAGAGAAATGGGTTAAATCATATTTCAAAATATTTCAAAACCTCCGTTCTCTTACACCAGGGAGACTGTGGTGCTCTGTACAACTAGTTTTGGTGCAATTGATTTACTTCCACAAAAATCATTCATCTATCAGCACAGAAAACATAAATGTCAAAGCAGCTATAATACATGTGCACCAATAAAGTCATCTGTTATACTTTTCTTTTTTCTTTTTTCTTTTTTTCTTCAACCAGCAAAGAAGAAGGTTTTATTAACCTTCACTAGAATTAAACATGGGTTTTTAAAACAAAAGATCACTGGCCGGCTTCTCCCCAGGAGTCCTTTGCAGGGGACAATAAGCCTAAACTGCAGACCAGTAACCAGAAACTGCCAATGCCTTTTCTGGCCTTGGCAGTATCATATAAACTTCCTTGCCTCAGTTTCTTAATGTGGGATCATAAAGAACAGTGTCATAACGCTGGTGATCTATGAGGTCAGCTTATTCCCATGGCAAATGCTGGCAGTAAATTTAGCTATAAAGTAGTTCAAAAGGAATTATATGTGTGAGGAAACACACATACACCCACATATCCTGGGAGAGCAGATGATCCACAAAGAAGCACAAGTCACTCACTTCCTCCACGTCTTCTAGCTGCTCCCAAATCCCTTCATTCAACTTGTTCAACCATCTCAAATTCATTTTCCCCTTTAGGTAGCTTGACTAGACAGAAGCTAACAAACAATCAAAAAAACCCAAAGCGCCACACACCACACAAAGAAGTATCTGCTCAAGGTTCTTGTGTCTCTGAAAAGCAAAAAAAAAAAAAAGAACAAATCCAAAACACCACCACAACAGAAAAATAAAAAGAAAGAAAGAAAAAAAGTAAGAAAAAGTAAAAAAGAAAATTCCCCAAATGGAGCAGCTCTGTGTGATGAGTTGATAGATGAAGTTAGAAAGCAATAAAGAAATCCACCTTTATTGACTACGTCACAAGAATATGGCTCTAGCGAGGGCTCATCGACCATGCTCCGCGTCATTAGGTGTTCCAGTAATAGCCACATGCTGAAAGGCAGGAAACTTGGAAAAGAAAAACATTATGACCTGACCACTTCTGCGAATAATGTGACTGAAAAGTGGCTGAGAGCAATGGAAATTCACGTTCCTTCAGGAGAGACCCCATCCACCCGCTCTTGCACACGTGAAGCACTGTCTCTGTTAGACTGTTAACCCCCCTGAGGAGGGTTTATAGGATTACCTCCTACGTTTAGTTTTAGGTCTTGTTCACCAACAGAAAACAAAAGATGGACCAAAAGATGGGGCACAGAGTAGGAATGCAAGACTAATAATAGTTTAGAAGTGATGTACAGTTGAAAATTTCTGAGGAAAAAAAGATAAAAATCTGTTGTTTGAATAAGGAACTTTTTTCAACATTTGCAGCAGTATATAAGGACCCCACCTTGCAAAAATATATGAATATCAAAGTTCCATTTACATCTGTGCAAGTTGTGCAAGTTATGCAAGTTAGACAACTTTTGGTCCAAAGTCTTTACATGTGGTAATCATAATCCAATAACAATGTGGTAATCATAATCCAATAACAATGTGGTAATCATAATCCAATCTCTTCTAGGATCCGTAAAGTTCTTAGTTGGTGGGGATCTCGAATTTTGTCGTAGGCATGCACACGTGTGTAATAAAACAGATGTTAAAGAAAACAAGTTCATACACAGGTATAACATGGGCCAGAATATTTATACGCTGCAAAACCAAACCAAATCAAACAAATGCATTATTTTGCAGAAGACACTGCAACTTTCTCCTACACATCCCCTCTTGGTGCTCAGACAAAGGAGCTGCATGTCCAGCCCAGGGACAGAACATGAAAATTCTACTGCAGGCTAAGGGAGAAGGAGCCCAAAGGCATCAGAGATCTGCAGTATGAACATTAAATATCACAACAAGTTGTTACACAGAATTCATTTGATGCTATGATACTGTTCCCTTGAATTTTCACTCCGTTATGCCACCATGGCACCTTACTGTCGATGCAGAATTCCCAGGAAGTATTTTTGACGCTTTTGTAAAGTTTTGGTGGGGATAAGACCCCACTAACTCCAAGGTAAAAGCCACCCCTGTCTGGGACACTCGGTATAAAAAAGGGTAAGTTTAAATACACCTTTCACAAGTGAAAATAGATTTTTAAACAGTTTTACCAAATATGTCAAAGTTCACTTAGGCTAATCCTGTTCCAACCTAATTTAGTGTTCAAAATCCACTTACTTTAGCAGTTTAAGAATTAGTGTCTTTTTCAGCGCTACCAGTTCTTTCTGGTATGCAGCTTCAGGAAAGCTCTATTGCATCCTGTAAGTTCATACCAGAAAGCTGACTTGATACATCACAGCCACATATAAAAGAAAATGCAAGGCATAACATAACAAAGTATCTTAAATATCTATTTTTTTTCCTCAAATGACCTACTCAGAATATAGGTTCTACTCTGGAATATGATACATCCAGTGCAACACATTATAGCTCTCTGGGATTGATACAATATAGGGGAGATTATTTTCTTTCAATGTCTCAAACCCAACAAATGCTGGAAGGAATAGTCTGTGTTACGGACCTCTTCATTGCGGACAAAGAAAACATGTCCAAGTCACTGTAAGGTTAATCTTTCTTCACAGATATCTCTCATCCCTACAAAAGCTGCATTAAACACCTTCCAAATGACAAAACAAACAGGTAAAGCAAAAACAACAACAAAAAAAAATTTGAAAAATATGGGTTCTTCCTTTAAAACATCAAGAACAAGAATTTGAATTTTGTATCTAACGCCTACACATTGTGGCTTACAGAAACATTAAAAATGTATAAGCAGAATTTGAAATAGCTTGAAGAACCACAGAACAACACATCTGTTAACCAAATGGAAAGTATCTAAAAAATTAAAGAGGTTGTGGAAATTATTTGTTTTATTCTTTTGCACATAATCATTATGTGTTCTTCTCTTCTAATTGAGTCCTCTAAGCTATAAGAGTTTAGACAAACACAAGTGTCCAGCCATAACGTCTGTTTATATCAATCTTTGATCAAGCCTTACTGCAACAAATTAGGAAGAGTTTTTAAGTAGTAATTAGCAGCATTATTGCAGAAGAGCAACAAAATACTTGCATAATATATTTCTTTCAGACCAAAGCTACAGCAGTAGTAAGGGAGGACAGTCTTAAACTACTTTTGAAGACCCCACAGTATATAAGAGAATGAATTGACTTTGGTAAGTACTGGGATAAGAGAGTATATAACACGCTAAGATGCACACTAAAATAAACCATTTTTGAAGATTAAGGTGTTCTACATGTAGCATTTCCCAACCTATCATGAGGAGGAAAGAAGGACAGGCATGAGGTCAGCAAGAAAAGAAGACTGACTGAGCATAACCACAAAGGGAATATAGGAGGATGGAAATGTCTTCAGCATAGGTGGGCTGCTTTTAATTTGCATTAATGACATCCATAACACTACTCTCCTGCCCCCCACCCCGGAAAAAAAATAAAACCAAAAAAAACCCCCACAACCAAATTGAAACCAAAATCCAACGGACAGTCCAAACCACATGTTACTGTTTGCGTAGGCTCAATTTTGAGGTTGTCAATACACTGAAAGAATGCACAAGAAAATTAATGTGATACGGCAAACCAATGAGAAAGGTGTATTTTTCTTCTATGTCTTGTTCTACTTCATTAGCCAGCAGGAGTAAAGTTTTGGAGCGCGCAACTGAGCAATTTGTCTGTTGTCTCAGAAACATACCAAACATATTTGATATGCTGTAGGAAAAAAAAAAAAAATCTCTCTCCTTGACTTCCTTATTATTAATCTGCACCTAAGAAGTCATGCAGTTTTCACGTGTCTGTACCCGAATGGGCAACGAAAGTGAGAGAAGAGAAGACTACAGGTCTATGTCCTTTCATGATATAACCAAGTCTTTCCATTATTTGGGAAAAAAAAATTAAAATCTTGAATCAGGGCAATAGATCAAGGAAAAGTAACCAGTTTTTTTCTACAACACATTACCATTTCACAACCAAGGCTAAGAAAGACACTACCACTTCATAAAAGAGCAAATAATTAATTTCATTACAACTAGAAATGCTCTTTCTAGAAAGAGGTCTATTTTTACTTCTTCAATACCATTAAAATGTCTACAGCCAATCCTTATTCAGAGCTAAAGGCACTTTTTAAATTACCAGTTATGTTAATTCTTTGCTAACAAGATTTCTGATTTATATAGCAAGCACAGTTTAATGTAACTATAATTTGCCCTCCTGCTGCTAATTGATGACAAAGCAATACATACTTTTTTAAACTTTAAAGAAAAATTTAACATAATTTTCCAGTGCATTATTGACCCATATTGTACAAAAATTGCTTGAAATAATAATGTTATGATGATCTACGATCTAGTTCCAGATTACCTTTAACTTCCATACCCTGAATACCTCTGTTACATACCATCAACCAATTAATATAATCTCTTTCTTTGCAATGTGAATATTAGTGGAGGTAAATGGAAGGGTAATAAAATATACAACCAGAATAATGTGGGTTTGAACACATTTTCCAACTTTGAGACTTTGTAATTTCAGAAAAAATGGCACTGCTGCACAGGCATATATAATAAATATTAACACAAGTCTTATTTAAAGAAAAAAAAATCAATTTCCTTTTAGTTACTTTACAGAGATTTCTACTTCCCTTAAAGCACTGCTTTTTATTTTAGCCAGCAGAAATTCTGGTAAAGGTAGCCAATGTTTGTTCCCTGACATTTCTGCTAAGAAGAAAAACAAGGATTTGCTCATCTTGCCCTCTGAATCCATGGTACGTGTGTAAGAAATAATCAATAGATCTTGGTTAATACTGTGGAATGTTTCTGCAAATAATCACTGCAGTTGTAATACTCGGTCCCAAAGTCAGAGGGGCATCTTTGACTTCCCTCTCAAGAAACCTTTTCAGTGTCTCAAAGCTGCTTCCTATATGACATTTCCAAAGCACGTTCTTATGTTGTGTGTACATCAGTACTAACTACATTGGGTCACCCAAGTTTTGATGATTTTTTCCTCCCACAGCTGCTAAAAATTTATTCATTTTAAATGCCCCCAACAAGCTGCTGCCAGATTTATCTTCTATATTCCCCAAAGCTTTTATTGCTTTATTTCCATTGGATCCCCTTCCAAGCAAGTAAAAAAAGAAGCTATTGTTACACTGCAGAACCCAACTTCATCCTCTCCTTGCAATGTTCATCCCAGCTTTTCTTTCAGAAACCCAGCTGGCAGCTCACTGTCTGTTACCACTTCCAGTTCATCTCACCATCGCTTCATTCTCTTCAGGACTCCATGCAGCTTTGAGGCCAACAAAGCCTTGTCTGATAGAAATGAAGTAAAACATCTTCCTTCTCTTTCCAATACTCCCAATCCTTGCTCTGCCTTTACACAGAGGTCAAATACTGAAAAAGTCACCCTCTAACACTCCCCTCCTGCCCTGCAATGTAATTAAGTTGGGCCAGATCATTTCATCAACACTTGGTCTCCCTCTGGCTCTTCTGATTTCTGTTAGAATTTCAGGGATTATCTTTATTCACAGAAATTTTAATAAAAAACCACCCAAAACCTGTTCTCAAGGTTGCCTGCAACATTTGTACAAAACAAAGTCTGTCTTTGCATGCACTGCACTGGAATACTCAAATTGTCACAGGGACAGAGAATGAAAGTGACAGCATGTAACTCTTCTGACAGCAGAGGCAAGCTGTAGATCAAACCTGAAAATAATGCATTCAATATTAAATGTTTGCACAGAACTAAGTGATTCAGTCCAGGGAATATTCTTTAGTAGGCATGAACTGATTTTTTTATCTATCAAGCCAAAAAAGAAAATAAAATTAAAAAAGGAATAAACAGAGTAAATATATTACAGCATTCCTCCTCTTTAGAAAACATTTTTCATAGAAGCCCAACATTTGTACACCTGTGAAAAGAACTTTGCTAAGAAATTCATATTGTGACTTTACAGTTTACATTCATTTTTTTAATGGACATATGTAGATAAAGTTTGCTGTTAAGCTTCCTGGAACAAGCACTGCACTCCTTGTTCTTTATTTGATGATCAACTTGAACATGAGGTTCTTGTCCTTAATTAAGCTTCTTAAGGCTCTAGATTAAAACATAATTTTTACTATCACCTCAGTTTAGCTGGATAAAGCCTTAGCATAATGAAATTAGTAGAGAACTTCACCCTACAATCCAGAATATAAAAATAATATATACTACTTCATGTAGTGAGAGAAACGCAGGAAGTTATGAATGATGTTTACATGCCTGCAACTATGTGCAAATTTTGTGGCCACAAAAAATTAGGCTTTTTAACAAAGACGTCTTTATGAAACACAGGCACATTAACAACGTAAAGTTAAAGCAAATATCTTCAGTGAGAAAGAAGACAATCCCAGTTTATTTCTAACACACTATTGAAAATATTATTCAAAATTAGGGGGACGTATCTAGAAGGGCACTAAGTCATGATCACTCGTACAGTTCAGAAAAGGGATTTTTAGAAACAGGTTCAGGCCAAGGAAGACTCCTCAAGTTAGTGACAAGTGTAATTCAATCACACAAGCTTACATGTATGCTCTAGGGAACCACAGAGTTTAGACAAACTTGAATTATGGCAAAGTGTTCTCTTAAGAGCAAAAAGAGGAACGACAAAATTGAATTTGCTTGATTAAAACAAATTTGATCTACTTCCAGAAGGAAAAAAAAGCTCATCTCTGATCAACTGAGATTCTTTGAGGATACTGCCAAGATGAAAATCACAGCATAACTCAACCTATTCATTTTTAACAAAAAAAGGAAAAGGAAACACATGTCTGAGGTGAGCTCTAAGGTGAGAGCTTAATTATAAGGACAGGGAATGGCCAAAGGTTACGAAATAAGTAAACTTTTAGTAAAATCACCATCTCTTCCTTTCCCATTTCTGCCTATGACTACAAGTGGAAGAGGACCTATACAGACTCAGCCCTGCTCCGTGGGGATCAGGCAGCCAAGTAAGGTTTAGTATAGGAAGGTAGAGATACAGTGTCCTCTCCCCACCTTCTGCACTATGATCAGGGCCTCTGCACATGGAACGAGACTTTGTACCATATCCTCCAGAAAAGCTGCCTATCTTCCAGTGTATATTGCAATTATCGTGGAAGATGTCTTGCCCTCATTCAGCAGGCCACAAGGACCCTTGGAGAACAGCTTCTGTAATCTATAGTGTCACCTCAGCCTTGAATCCAAGGAAGAGCTGAAGCTGAAATCAGTGAGAGCTCTGGGAGGAGCACAGCGAAGGCACAGTGCCTGGGAACAACTGAAGACAGGGGACAGGGCAGGGGAGAGCCTACATGCAGGACCCTGTGAGGGATCCTGGGGCCCAACCCAGACTCCAACTTTATGGTCAGGTGAATTGCTGAGGAAACCTTGGACCTTTCTGGAGATTAACCTATGCACAACATGATCCAGCAGTTCTGTGGAATTAGGATCAATACTGTCAAGTGGGATATCAGTGTTAGATAGATAACAGGTAGGAGTAGAAGATGATTTGACTTTTAAAATACTCAGTGGTCATAAATAAGTGAGCACTGCAAATTATATCAAACGCAAAAGGCGGCAGATCATTTAAGAGCCGGTGCACAGGCTAACAGATAATAAAGCAGTTCAATACTGATAAGCTTCAACCAATATATCTTACAGCAAAAGGAGAATGAATTCTTGCAAAAATCTGTCCTTAAACAGATGCTAAAGGAAAGAGGCAGGAATGTACCTCTAACATCCTTAATGATGGTGGATGCTGGGGACTACAAGGGAGTGCTGCTGCTATTGGAACAGAGCAATGGGCTACACGGACCATTGGTCTAACCAAGCAACATATTAATGTTCTTTAAAAAAATGCAAGTTGTTGAGACTGCTGCATGTAGAGAAGAAAGTGC
>KZ505709.1:1024671-1037985 GCA_002844005.1 Limosa lapponica baueri | reverse complement strand
AAGGTTAAAAAAATCAAATATAAATTTTTGTTACTAGCAGTTCCCAACACAAATTAAACTGTGAAAGATTAAAACATTCAAAATCAGATAGGTCTCCAGCCATTAAAGGACCAATTTGGTTTGCCTTTCCTTGACTTGCATTTATAATATAAATATACAGGCAAATTTTAAAAGTGCGATTAAGACAAAATTAATGATGCGGGTTTTTTTCTGCACTGCCATTTCAGATGAAACAGAAGGGTAGGTCAGGTTCCCAAGAAAAGGTGTTGAAGTAGGATAGTATGGCAGCATTTATGGTAGGGTGCAGGGATCCATCTCCAGACAGGGCTCAGCGATAGGAAAGCGTAAAACCTGACCAGTACATGGTCTTGCAAACTGGTGTATTGCCACTGTAGGCTGTGGATCACAGGTGCCACCACACCTCTCTGCAGCACAGGTCACACAAGTGCTGTTCCATCCTCTGCAAGCAAAAGAACTCCTCTTTTGCTTGAATTACATAGATGGTGCTTTGGGTGCCAGAGGTCCCACTTCAGTCCCTGCTGACTCACATCAGGTCTTTTCTTTAAGCAACTATGGTTCACCACTCATCAGTCTGCAGGGTTCTTCTGTTCACATCTCTAACTATTAAAGCAGACTAATATGGGAGATTTACACAAAATTGGACTTCACTGCCTTGGATATAAACAGTATTAATCATGCAAAAAAATTGCTCTGTGCATTTATAAATGTTATGGGGAAACCAAGAAGTCTGGCTGTGTCCCAAGAACATGGTTATAACACTAGAGCTATCTACTTTAAAATCTCATTTTCTAAGTACTAGATTAAATACCACAGCCTACAAGGGTACAAATTTAAAGTCTTTTCCAAAGCTCTTTTATAATATTAAAATGTCATTTTTTATGCAAGAAAGCTTGAGCCTGTGGAGGGCCAAGTAAAGAAAAAAAAAAATCACCTTACTATACTTCCCAAACGTACCCAAATGAAACAGTTGAGGCAGAAGTATGAGTTGAGGCAGAAACAGCTTCCAGTAAGTCCTCCAGCTTCTGCATGTGGCACAACTGGAAGAGAGGACCAGGTTTGAGAGCTGTAACATAGCAGAAGCTGCAGCTATCGTGTTTCCTATCCCTTTAATATTATTAGTGTTAGAGGATCCTCCTCCTTTTGAAGAAATTTGGTTCTCATCCATTCAAAATTGCTTCTGTAGTACTGGAAGAAAGAAAAGTCCAACTTCAGAAGCAATGTGGAGTGAGACATGGTTTTCTATTTGAAAAAGTTAAACAGCTTTCTCAGCTGCTGTGGTTGCTACTTTAATCCCTCTGTTGGCAGGTATTTTTGGTTAAGTTGCTGGAAGAGTTGTTCTGCTTTACAGTCAGGTGGAAAACAATAATTCTTTGAAGACATCTCAGTCTGAAGAAAACACAGGCAAAATATTGATGTTGTCCTTGGAATCATGATAAGGATTGGACATAGGGGGCTTCTTGAGAGACAGAAATTCTAATTTCAGCTACCTGAACGCTGAAAGTCAGACTTGTAAAACATTAAATTCTTTTTGCATAGCAAGGCACACATCTTAGTTGGCCAGGGCAAAGCAGATCCTTTCTGACCTCTGATCCAGTCTGACCTCTATGTCATACACAACCATGTTTCACTCAAATAACCTGTATCAAGCTGAAAGACTCCAGTTATGCATTACTTAGCATATTTTAACTACAGAAAAGAAAAAGCCAAAGCACTAGTGTTACACAAAGCCTTTGCAATGGCCAGGAACTAATGAGCAGAAAGAAGTCCAGATAGTTCCAAAAGCCAGACCACACCTCTGCAGCTCAAAGTTGAAATACTCCCTGAGCTCCTGCCAGGCTAAACCAGGGGAAAAAACCTGAATGATCACAGGCCTGCAAGCAAATCACTGCCGAGACACACAAGGGAATTCTCTGCACCAGCTTCCTGGAGATTACACTGACCTGACCTACTTACTATCCGGATGCCAGCTATGACCTGGTTTTGATGCTCACAAGGAAGCCTGCTTTCACCAAAGTCAAAATATGTAAGGGGAATGGGCAGAGTGCAGAAGAGGAATTCATTCCTGGCAGACAGTTAGCAGAAACCCTGATCCATGAAATATAATATAATCATCATATTAATGCAGAGTTCTATGTAATAAAAGCTACCCCTAATTTCTTTCAGGGTTCACTGAAGGAAAGAAATAGGTCAAGGAACCTTTAATTCCATACCTCCAGTACATACAGATTAATGAGCATCTCCCAAAACTGGAGCAAAGTAGATATTTCAAGGGAAGCAGCCAATTTTTCCTTAAATACTGATGGTGATGCAAGTCCACTGTCTCCCTTGGGCACTGTTCCAATGCTCCATCCCTTGAGTGCAGTGAAAACTAACAAGAGTCACTAATGACACGTTTGCAACAAAGACTAGGTCTGTTCTTGATGATATTACTAGACTTATTAGCAGCATTTGTTACTGTTGAGTAAATCCTGCTGCATTTCTGAGTAGTGGTGATCAGTTACGTATGGATAGTTCTGTTCAGAATTGGCTGCAGTCTTGCTTTTAGTTGGTGAACGTGAATTCATTCTCTCACTTTGCTGGGTTTATGCATGTAGCTCACTTCTCCCACACTGATTTTAAGGCGTCGGGGCAGGACATATTTCTTTTATGACTTTTACTTTTTCTACATGAATTCATATGCATACTTGTAAAGTGCATCTGAGATGAATATATAAACACATTATCCAGTAAACTATGTGAGTGCTAGCAAACTATGAGCAACCCAACTGAAAGGTGGCAGCTCTGACAAGTATCAGATACATATGATACAACTTCCCCAAGGTTGTGTCTCATTTAGTTTTCCATTTCTGCTTTCTGACTTCTATTCTGCTACTAGATTGCCCCACTTCAACTCCCACTCTCAAATCCTCTAGTTCTTTCTCCTCCTCTCTCAGTCAACCAAAAGGCCACCTACCTAACTCATGTAGTGGGCTCATAGCCTTATATTGCCTTTCATGTTTCTGCTGCATCGGTTATCACTCAATCTCCGCAAGGATGAACAGTGCCAAAAGCACCAATGTGAAGCAACTAAAATGAGAAAATGGGACACAAAAAAAAAAAAAGAGAGACAAAAAACAGAAAAAAGAACAAAAGGATGATATAACAGTCCCTGTTTTTATGTGAAACATAAGGCAGTTAAACTCAGGACTGTGATGTAAAATAGTACTGACATCTGCACTTTCAGAATGTGTGGTCTAATCTCCATTGGAATCCCTAGTGCTTAATCTGTCAGTCACTACACACAGATTTAGTATTTACTGCTGGGTATTAATTCTCAACTGTTTCAAGCATAAAAGTCACTAGGATTGGACAATAAAGCTAAGAAAACATGCTTTTTATCAACTCTTTTCACAAAGATGTCCTACCTTGTTGTAATTAATAAAAAAGCAATCCTATTGACTAAAAATTTAATCTTACCTTAAGTATTTTGCCAGTGTGACCACAGGAATATCTCTGAACCAGACTCAAATGTGAGGATAAATTCTCATTAAGAACAAAACCAAAATAAACATCACACAATGGCAGATTAGAACCAAATCTCCTTTTCTCTAAGTGGCAGAGGACTTTGGCAGCGAAATTTCTGGGAACATTTTTCACCCTGGACCATACCGTCTTCTCCAGTTCAGAAAAGCCTTCAATTTTTACCCCCGGGTTTGTTTGACTACTTTGGATGCAGATCATGAGTTATAACAAGAGAGTGCACTCCTTAGCCACGTCACGCAGGCGTCCATTCACCCCAAGCATTTGCAAAGCAAAGGTTTCTCTTTCCTTCCTGCTGTTCTTTCCCTTTTAGAAAGTGGAAGAGTATGTAAAATAGATGGCTGTACAAAGGAAAAAGCAGGGAAGGATTATTCCCTTTAGGAAGGACAGGAAACAGTTACTCTGAAAGCAATGTAAATAATTGCCTCCAGTCTCCAGTTCCAATAAGTAAGATCTAAATTGCATATGGTTCAAAGGGTTTCTTTACTTTACTGTTACTAGTGTGATACAACTCTTGGGCCAGAGGCCCTATTCCCTCACCGCACTACTGAAGCATCAACTATACTGAGAACATGCTGCACCGAGCACAGCCCACCAGAGCCCACTTGCAAGAACCCAAGATGAAGAGACTAGCACTGTGGTAAAAATCCTGGCAGCCCATGACTGCATGATTGATAGTGAGAGAAATAAACTTCCAGGTCCCATATTCAGATCTCCTAATTTCCAAGATGACTTTCCTTAGTATTGTCCCGGACTATTCATAGCATATTTTGAATATATCATCTGGCCTACCCTATATTGGCATCTCAGGACAAGGGTTTTGAAACTTCCATAAAGTAACTCATAAAAGTAACTTTATTTTATGGCTGTATCCCTCACTGGGCAACTTAGCGCCAATTGCCATTGGTCATCAAATTTCTTCCCCCTTCATTTGCATTTTCAAAGCACAGGTCACAAGGAATTACATCCCAGAATATAGCAGTTCCTTCTTTGACTAAGTCATTCTCATATATTTTATTCTGCTAAAGTCAAATATTTTCTCTACCTTCTCATGTCAAAAGGTACAAACAGACAACAAGCATTTTCCAGCCAATTCTTGGCGGAGCTCCTTTAAACACTACAAAGTCACTCTGCTTGCCAGCTCATCTACCAAATACTTCCTTTTGAATTGGAATGACCCTTACTGCAGTAAATTTTTAAATGTAAATGTAGTCAACAGACTGCCTGTACTTGCCAAACTAGGAGTTATATATTTATGAATACTTCTGTTCAAGTAAGCAGAGAATGCAAAACTAGGTGTCTATTTTATTTTTATTGACGATAATGTTTCTGTCTGACAGAAGGCTAAAAGCTTAAATAAAAAGCCTCCTTGAATTAAAGGTCAGCACAATCAGATACTTAGAACTCAAGGTTTAATTCCTCATATGAAGTTGAGTAAAGGAAAACATCAGAGACTACTTTGCACAATGTTACTAATGGAGAAAGCCTAGCATACCAACTCCAGCAACAGATTTTTATATAGCGTTGTTGAAAACATTTAGAATGTCAACACAGGATCAATTTAGCTGTCCACCATCCAAACAATTACAAGGAGCAGCCCCGAGCAGGACTGCTTGCTAATTGTGAGCTAACACAGAACCTCAGCACTGGATCCGGGCAAGCAGACCTTTATTATCACTAGAGAAACAAGAGGGAGTGTTGTAATCTTGGTACCTACTGACGAAAATTTTTCCTTGTGCTAGACTGGTATTTAAAAACAAATGTATTTTTAAAAATTATTAAATATAAATGAAATTACTATATAAGAACCACAAGCATGAGCTCAGTAAACACTCTATTGAAAGGGTTCCTTCAAACACTCCACAGTTTCAAATCAAATTAAAAAGTTAGGTGTTTAATTCTGCTCTGAAAATATTCCAAAATTATTATCGACCATATGCAAGGCAGATTTTAACAAACTCAGGTTAGTAACCAGTAACCAGTGGACTTTTGCCTGGAATAGCAAAGATAAATAACAAACCTGTGCTTCAACATGTCCCAGGACTTAGTTACAAATTAAATAATACATCACCTTCTTCAAGGAGAAATCATGTAGCTAGAACTCCATGGAATGTTTGATCTGGCTACAGACTAACTGCAGACAGACACCTCCGCAGTGTTATTGTTATTGACAAAACTTCCACAACAGGGACACAACCTAATAAACCAGAAGGATCAATTATTCCTGCACTACATTCTTTACCATCTCAGGTCTTCAAGTCCTTTAAGTAATTTCCTTAGGAGTAATTCAAAGCAATGGCAACGAGTCCTTGGAAAAGCGAGTTTAGCTTTATCGGACTTCTGGAGACTTCTGTGAACTAAAATCTGGTATTTACCAGCATATTCTGCACTCTATATAGCACATGCTTACATTAAGTACCAGTTTCTCTTCTCAGCAATTCTGCTATGAAAATACTTTTCTTTTGATGACGTGGGATCATTTCAGCATTCCTGGAAAACAGCATTTCCATCTCCCCCACAACCTCCCCCCTGCTTATGTCCTCAGAAGGTGGCTCAAGCAGAAACACAGCCCAATGCAGCCCATGCATCGAGGGGTAGGAACAACCAGTCCCAGATTCAACCGCTTCAGACAGCCATTGTGCTGGCATTTCTCTGCAAATGCATTATCTCATTGAGAGCTCCTTTGAAAGCAAAGCACTGATAAAACACCTGTCTTCACAAAAGTATCTGATCCTATGCTGATGTTTTCCCCCAGCATGTGCTGGTTACTCCAAACGCTTCATTAGAAACATGAAGAAAGTTGAAAAAATTTCCTTTACAAATCCTTCCTTGCACAGTGGCCACTTCAGTTCACAGTTCTCTTAAACATCATCTTCTATCAATGCACTAACTTTATGCCTTTTTTTTTAACCAATAAAGGCCCTTTAGACACCATGATTTGGCTGGCTCTCACAGAAGACAGTAGAGTAGACAAAATCTTCTGGTCTATTTGCAGTTGGTCTGAAATTAATGTGAATTTGATCAACACAACAACGAAGGTAGAGCTTCTTGGAACAGACCACCTCCAGGTCTATCACTGGAATGCCCACCAAGCACATGCAGCAAAATACCATAGTTGGAAAGGCTTGAATCAGTAAGCAAGTTGAATACCACAGGAGCGCAATGGATTCTTGCAGACCCCCTTCTGGGTGATGTGAAACTCCAACAATGCTGTTTCTGATCTGTGTGAACCCTGGAGGAAGAATCCCATACCAACGCATATTAATTAAAACCTTAGTTGATCCTTTCTTATTAGAGGCATCAAATTTGCATTTCCTTAACCAGTAAGCCAAAGAGGCTGTCTAGTGATGAAAGTGTCAGGTATCTGATACTCCTCAGAATTACAAGCTTAGACCCTACCAGCAATCTAGTAAATATACTCAACTTCTTGAAATTTACTACAAGGAATCTTTCAACAGAACCAAGAAAAATAAAAAAGGAAGGGGCACCAAGAAGGTAGCTATAGAAGGTAGCAAATTATGTTTGCCAAATTTTACCCAGTTTAAAACACCATTCCACTCACATTGATATATAAATGAATTAAATAATTTATCATCTTCCTAACAATGCCCAAGAATTATATTGATTGTGCCATTTAAAGAGGAAAAAAAAAAGCCATCTTAATTCTTAAAGTGAACATTAAGAAAGAGTGATTACAGAACTACTGGATCGAAAACAATCACAGTATTTTAGTTAAAGAAGCTGAGACTAAGTAGAATAATGTACTCATCTGCTGTCTGTCATAATGAAGGCAGTAATTTGTTCCAATGCCATTTAAGTATCTTAAATCATTTGGAATGCATGGTAAACTTCACAACGGCATTGCAAACATTTAAAGAAGTATAATTTTGTTGGGAATCTGAGTTCAGGATTAGGGTGGAAACAACAGAGTATGATTAAAGTGATAAACTTCACTTTCAAAATTTCCAGGAGGGGTTCAAGGGCAGGGGAGGGGATGCTGTTTCCTTGGTAACTAGTCTACATGTATAGTTGCAGTGTTTAATATGGACTAGACAGCATAGTTACTATGAAGCAAATATAATTATTCTTCTTTAAACTGAACAAATCTAGAATACAAAAATTTACAATCTCTAAGAAACATGAAAGGCTGCTCAACAGGGAAGATCAAACAGCAAGAGTGCACAACCAGAGCAGAAGAGAACAGTCACCATTGTCCAGGCTGTAAAAGTAATAATGAGAATAAATTCCATGTGTGTCCTCCTTTGTGATGAATGACTGCCACAAGCACAGTTCAATCTTTTATTTGTTTGTTCTCGCTACAGTCATTATTGGTAGGATACATTTCACTTGGCAGAGGTCTTGGGACTAGGCTGCATTTCAGGAGAGCAAACTCATTTAAAGGCATTTTTGTTAACAAATACATCTTTTATATGGGCCACACACAAGGTGTTTACCAACAAGCAAACTTTCAGGGGAGGAAAAAAGAAATAGCATATATAAAATATTGGCCAATCATCTTTTCATCTTTGGTTTTAGCTTAGATAATATTTTACCTGTGTTCCAGAAGCCCAAAGTCCTCTGCACTTGGGTGATCAGCAAGGCAGGACTGCTCATGTGATAACTTTCAAGTGGTTTTTAGACAGAATTTCCTAACTGAGTGGCCATACGACCTTCCATAAGATATAGTTACATACAGATGGTATATGTTTTAACTGGCTGTATTTTAGCCCTCAGAAACATCTGCTCCTGACCTGGAAGACACTTATGAATGCCCTTGATTTTATGATCACTAGGGGTATCTCATGCCAGCAGAAGTGCTGCAGCAGTCACTTGCCCTGCAGGCATCCATGCACATGGTTAAGTCTTCTAATATGCACTCAAACACAATCTTCATGAAGAACACTAGCGGAGGTCAGCTGAAACTAAAGGTTATAACTAAAGGCAAAAAAATCTCATACAGTTTACACTGAAGTCAAACGATAAAAAAAAAAATCTGCAGTTTTTATAATTTCACCTGCACTGCTGAATTACAGGAACCAACAAAAAGATTATGAGAAAGAGGATATTTAAATCACTGTGGGTTTTTTTAAGCACTTGAAACTGTTATACATCCCTGAAAAAAAAATGATAGAAAGATAAAGCTGTTTAGGTTTTAAGTCCGAGGCAGATCAAAGTCAGCCCTGGATTGAAAGTCTATTTAAATCAGTTCTTGATACAATGAATTAAATTTTCAGATACAGAATGCAAAAATCCAATAGAAAAATTGATCTACAAAACCAGATCTGTTACATGAAACGTTCCCTGATTATGAGGCCACTAAATAGCTGTCAACTCTCCTAACAACTCCATGTTAAAAGACACATGCTCATGGCAGAACAAAATCACCACCATCAAGTTAAATCCAAGTTATAGACCTGTATACAATTAGTGCCTTGCCATTCCCCTTCCTTTTTTAAGACACACAGTTACTTACTAGGTGGTGTTTCATAAGGAAATACTGAATAAGTACTACAAGAAAATTATTGGTGAGAGCTTGTTCAAATTTGAAAATTAATTGAAATTTCAATGTGGAGTGACTGTTTTTTGTTTTCACTGATCACCAAAGTACTGCATTTTAATGCACTATATTAATGGTACCAAATTTCATTAGACTGTGAAATTCAAAACCAACCTCTCCATATGCAAGAGACTCCATGAAAGAACATAAGCACTATACAACCATGATTTGGAAAATATCCTCAATAGTCCACAAAAATTTGAACTTTCCTATCAAAAGTTAAAAATGGAAAACAAAACCAAACTACAACCTTTATTTAAAAAATGTGCTGACAGAAAAATAATTACTGATTTTAAATGAGTTCTCTATAATCACATGATTAATTGGTAAACATTTAGATGTAGTTTTAAAAAATGCTAACTTTTAAGCATATTAAATACTAAAATCTAAATGTAGCCAGGCAAATGTTACAGACTTGCATAATATTAAGAAAATCTTCGGCATCATTGAAAGTAGATGTTTAGGTGCAGTGGCACATCAGTATGAAAACTGTATTTTAAACACAATCTATATAGGGTTATTGTCCAGTTTATTTATTACTGTAACCATGACATATGGTAGCATGATGATTGTCCTGGTCACAATGGAGTTGTGTCATACTACCAAAGAAAAACATAATTTATAGTAACTACACATTTCTCATGTTTAGCAGTGATCTAGGACAAAGTCTTACTAGAGTATAATTCTTGCAAAATACAACACTGTTGATGTCAAAATCTAATGCAAAAATTTCCAGTGATTTAAACTTAGTCTCAGATGGCATTGAGTAAAGAGCTCTAAATCAACTGAACACTCCCCTTAAATAACTATCATTTAAAGAACAAGATCACAAAGAGAAGGAAAAAAACTCAAGATTTATCAAAGGTAAATGGGCTTCAGATAGCTTCAATACTCTTTGTGCTAGAAGGATACCATTGAGTTGGAGATGTCATATATAAAAACAGCTGTTATTTATAGTTGCTCCTTCTCTAAATTTAATGCTCAGGCTTCCAGTGCAGAGTTGCCATTTTTCCTCTTGTATGGAGACTAGAAAGGATAAAAAATGAACCTGCACTGAACACGTGCCCTTAATAATCCTGTTCTTCTGACATGCCCATGCCCGCTGGTTAAGTCCTCTAATACCAATACAACAGCTGGCATTTCAGCTGCTGGAACAATAGCTGCACTTAAACAGCAATTTATTTATTCCATATATAGATCATATAATTACCTCTCAGGTTAATTAGCAAAATTCCAGTGGTGTTTTTAAAAATAAAGTCACAAAGATGGTAAATCTGAGCAAGACCACCTGCTCACAATGGCATAGTAAATTGGTAGAAAAGATGGTATTTCTGGCAATAAATAGCAAAGCTCTTTGAAAGGACCATATAAGCTCAGCTTTCATTTCCTCCTCATTCTTAAAACATTTCTGTTTTCTGATAACAAAGTGGAGAAGATAGAACAGAAGTTACTAGGGAGGTATATAAGCCATTACAAATGTATTTGTCAGCCATGTTTAAGCTTTTATCATTTACATATATGTAGATATAAAAAGCGAAAGCTAACTCTATTAAATTGTTCTGTCTTCGGTTTCAAAAATTCTAGAAGCATTTGCTACTATTTTGGTTTGGCATCTTACTATGCCTCTCAATGTGTATTGGTCCAATAAAGCCGTTCTGCTGATTCAAATGTAGTAGTAGTAAAATTGTGCAAGAAGTCTACTAATTTAAAGCAATTATTAAAAATAAAGGTAACTAAAACACTGTAATTTAGAGGTACACAGTGAAAACAGAGTAATTTATTACCTGCAAAAAAACCAAACAAACCAACTAATCTATCAGTCAATAGTAATCAATCAGTTTTGCTCTCTGGGGTTTTTGGTACTGTCAAAAGCAGTTAGGACTAAATCCAGAGATGAAGCCAGAGGAAACCCTTCCAACTTGTCTGTCTAAAGAACAGATCTCAAGCAGTACCAGCCAAAAACTTGCACAGACACTTTATTTTGAGTTTAAAAAGCACATAAAAGTAATAGTCAAACAATAGAGAGAGAAGGACGATAAACAGAACAACAATCATTTGGATGACCTTACTAGGTCATGATGAAAAGAACAGTTTTTTTCTGGCTGCTGGGATTAGGACATGGAGAACCAGAAGGCCCCTAAATAAAGCCTAATAGAGATGGAAATAATATTTTTTGTTTGTTTGCAACTTAATGTTTTCTTTAGATATCTGTTCTCTAGTTCAAATATTTATTGGCTTTCACTTCATAAAATTGGAAGAAAATTTCTAGATGAGGACATTTCAAAAATAAAGATTCTTGTAAAATTTGGTTATTTGTGGGTACCTTTTAACATCATCTCCCCTTCTACCCCCCATCCCACAGCCATTTGGGAAAACATATAAAAGCTCATGAGTTATTTCACTGTCATTAAATCTGTAAATCTGTAGTAGTCAGCTTTCTGCAAGAACATTCCCTAAAAGGAGCTACAATTGCAGAGAGTTCTGGATATGCAGAGAAATCCCTGCTCTTCCAATCTTTGGCCATAAGTGAGGTAGGTTCCTCATCGGTGCCAGGGAATATAAAATGCTTCCCCTTACGATGCCTGGAGTAATATTTGAGGTCATGCCTCTGCTTATGCCTCTTCCTCTCTTTACCTCAGCAAACCTCCCACTGGAGTCAATTAGAATTTTGCTTCAGTAAGCACTGCAGGGTACAGCCTGTTGGCATTAAATAAGTCATCATTTTTAATTGGCATTTTAAGTTCCATCAAACTACAGACTATACCTCACACTGCCTTAGTAAATGTTTGCACAGGGTAACAATTTGGATCATGTTAATATTCACAAGTGATCCAAATATACACTGTACAAATACTGAGGTGAGTTATTTCAGGACAAAAGATATCTATTCTTCTTAAATTAGTATATATATTGAAAGTCATAAGACAGCCCAAAGTTATTTATTTTAGGGCATGCATATATTTCTTTTAGATCATTTAGTCCAGAGCCAGTAAGTACTGTGTATACTGAAGACCTTATAAAAGCTTATTTTATCAGTAAATTCATCCTAAGCCTCTTTTTAAGTGTAACATTACTCATCTTGAAAAGACTGTAATCACACGCTCACCACTTCTCATGATTAAACTAGCTGCTATCGAAACACCCCCAAATCTCTCATTATTGGGATTTCTTGTTGGGACTTTCTCCCCATTATCACTCCTTCTCCCCCTTCAAAAGGGGCATTAAACAAGCTTGTGGTTTGTTGTAGTTGTTGGTTAGCTGTATTATACACTCAGGATGTCTATTCTTTGAAGCACTTTGGGACTGGAATTTGTATGAACCTCAATAGATGTCGTAAAACTTTTTTTTTTAAGGATCCTAAACCACTTAGCATAATATCATTCTGGATATGTGAAGGACAAACTTCACAATAACGAACAGCCTCTCCCAGAATTCCTATTCACACATGTGCTCCTCTTAGCTTCTATGGAAACACTCGTCGGACCATAAGGTACTCTAACCTTCAAAACCTAGTTTCCCCCCCTCTTTCTTCAAAGAAACACAGAGACTTTACTGAGTTTTCTGACATCGATTTCAATCCAGAAAGTCATGGGGTTTTTTTCTGTCCTGCTTACTCTTTTTGTAAGCCTAAATTATACTTTTTTCCCCCTCCTTCAAAGGAAGTCCCCACTTCTTGGAGCACTGATCTGTTTCAAACATCCCTAAGCTCAATTCCTGCTGCATCTTCAGGATTAATGACAACTAAAAGACAGAAAATATTAAGCTTGTGTAAAATTAAGTCATACTTACAGAGAATGGGTAACTAGAAACTCAAAGGAGCACATGAGCTTATGCATACTGTGCTTATGTACAGGCAGAACAAAAAGGGAAAACACTTTAAGAGCCAGATCAAGTGGGTTGTTTCTGTAGCATCCTAGAGTTAAAAGGCAAATTATAATCAGTCCCTCAGTAAAATTGAATTTGACACCTCTTTTCTATCGAGATTAGGAATTATCATCTTGCAAACCTGCACTTTAGAGCATCAGTGTCAACCTGTCTGGGATGTAATTTAGATTTTTCAGTAACATAAAATGCCTACTCTTCTGTAGTCATTAGTGGCTGGCATAAACAGTCTGACAGTATTATAAATGAAGGGCCCGACAGTTTGCAACACTAATTCACTATTTTTCCAGTAGCGCGAGCTCTCTGAGAGGGGGGAAAAAAACTGCACCTCTTTA
>KZ505709.1:981466-1022354 GCA_002844005.1 Limosa lapponica baueri | reverse complement strand
AAACTAATGCATTAACATCTGTTTTACTATGGTTTGTACTCTACTTAGCAAGTGTTTTCCCTTTAAAAGCAGTGTAGTTAGAGGTAAGAACCTCATGGGAAAACGTTTGCATTTCTAGAGAAGTGGAAGAACCTGGTCCCATAAGCTCAAAGAAACCAGAACCAGCTTTTACACATTTGTCTTCCCAGAAAGTTAGCATTCTCCCACCAACATTTAACACTACTGACCATGGAAATTGCATATCAGAGGGCAATGCAAATGACCTACACTTCAGCTTCACATCATCCAGTTCGAATCCTAACCAGGCTACTGAACATTCTAAAATCATCAACCAGGCTAGTGAGCATTCAAAAAATCATCATACCTAAGTGACAACAGATGACATGAACTCAGTAGGAGATGGAATTTCCACCTTTCACAAGTGTACCACCATACTTTATTCTTGCATTGCAAGTTCTTCAACTACAGGCCAGATGTCCTACCCTGTTCTGATTGTACCCACGACAGCGATCTCGGCTGAAACCATGTAAAAAAAAAAAAATCCTTACAAAACAACTGTGATTTTCTGTGGAGATTCTGGTTGCTCATTAGTTTGTGGGGTTTTTTTCTACATTAGCCTAAAAGTAGATGCTTTTCTCCAGGTACTAGACATGTAATAATACTTTCCCAATACAAGGATTTCCTTTGTCAGTAAACTAAAACTAGGTCATATTTCCGACTGACACTATTCAAATATTACATCTCACACAAGAGTGATCACCCACTATTTACATAGCTGTTATCAAAATCTGCATGGTTATGCTGTTCAGATTTGTTACCAATCATCCTTTCTCACTGGGTGGATTTAGTGGCTAAAAGGTGTAATACAAATAGTTATTTGTATTAACCATTGTGAAGGTAAATACAGAAGGAAGACACCACTTTCTAAAGCTCTGAGACAGAACCTTAGTAAATCATGATAGCTTTGAAAATGGCATATTAAAATGTACATGCATGTTAAAAAAGCCCTAATAGAGCCTAATATTTTTTTTTAAATTCCAAGAGCGCCCTCTTGTGTGAAAGCTGACAGATATTACACTGTATGCAACGGTGAAGCACAGAAAATGATGTTCTAAAGTCTGCAACAACATAATTACATTCCCTCTTATCACCTCGTTACTTTGCCTATTTCTGACATGTAATTTTTTTTCCTTCAACCTGTTTCACTGGATTTCTATTCTTATGGACACACGAGCAGGCAAAGTCAAAGCCAAATCAGTGCAAAATAATCTATTCCTTATCTTCTCTCATAAATACAGTTTCCTCCAGTGTTTCCCTACTCAGCTCTGCAGGAGTGATACATCCTCCAGGCTGCAACACTGACACATACCAGACTCTAATAAAAATAATAAGAAAATATCAGCGAACACTTTCAAGCTGATAGGAGAAAACTGAAAAAACCTAACTAGAACTGTATGAGGTGAGTGAGCAGGGGACTCAGCTTGCTTTTCATTGTCCATCTTCAAATCAGACAGTCTGCAATGGGAAATTTCCAGAAAATAATGGCCTATTTACACTGGAATGTCAGTAGGAAAGCATCGTTTGGCACAGAGGAAGATGAAAACTGAAAAGCATCACAGACACTTGCCCGGAGGTAACATGTTGACTAATGCCACAGATTTCAAACTGACAGGTGCTCATTAAAAGCCACAAATGCAGGCAGCCAGAGTGAAGCCAGATATACAAGGGAAAATGCACATATTGCCTGTTAAAGCTGCCATAATTACCAAAAGTAGAGCAGACTCAGAGCTGCTGAGGAAGAGTGGGTAAAAGCAAATAGGGAGAGAGGCAGATGGAAAGACCTAAAGCAGAGGTAGAAAGATGAAAGAAGAAAGGGAGAGGAAAAGCATTTACAAGTAGAGTCTACACAGAACATGAAACCCTCATCACTTGTGTTACTCATTCTTTTAATTTTGTGCTTGCCTTCCCCTAGCAATTAAACTGAACGTCCTTGACAGTCTGTCTTCTGTAGCAGCACAGAACTGAAACTAGACATCAGCTTCAGCCCTTTATGGTCCCCATAGTATTTTAATTTTCTAAATTGGAGATTTATGGAAATGTTGACATTCATCTCTCAGTTAAAATGCTAGCATGTTGCTTACAAACACAGACTTTTTCCTCCTTTTAGCTAGAAGGTTGACAAGAAAGGCTTAGCTGCTTTCTAATTATTATCCTGCACATGACAGGCTGTGAATTTTATGAGCTTTATCATCTTACTGCTTACATCTCTAAAAGCGTCTGGCCACAGACATGCTTTTGCTCTCTGTATTCTTTAAACAACAGTGGTAATAATTAGCAACTGTGAGCACCCTGATTATCATATGAATGGAGGAACAATTGAAAATGCAGCCGAATTAAGACCCTGCAAACATCTAAGACTTCAAAATTACAGAATCTTTAGCAACAGATGTCATTCAAAAGTTTACCTTCCACTACACCATTACATGAAATGCTATAAACAGTAGGCTCTAAATTGCACCACAAGACTTCAGGTTTAATTGACATAGTATTGATGACCTCTCTCCCTGTGGAGACACTGAATAAGGAGACCTGAAGTCAGGTTAGTATGTTTCCAGCAGACTTATTTATGATTATTTATAAAAATATATGCTTTTTCTCTCTTAGGTAGCTTTATTTTTTTTCCTCTTCTCGGATATCTGGAGTCCTCTGTACAAGAAAGACATGGACCTGTCCAGAGGAGGGCCACAGAAATGACCAGAGAGATGGAACGCCTCTCCTATAAGGAAAGGCTGAGAAGAGTCGGGGTTGTTTAGTCTGGAGAAGAGAAGGCTCTGGGGACACCTTATTGCAGCTTTTCAATACTTAAAGGGGGCTTATAAGAAAGATGGGGACAGACTTTTAATAGGGCCTGTTGAAATAGTACAAGGGGTAATGGTTCTAAACTCAGCCTAGATGTAAGGAATAATTTTTTTTACTATGAAGGTGGTGAAACACTGGAATAGGTTGCCCACAGTGGTTGTAAATGCTTGATCCCTGGCAATATTAAGGTCAGGTTGGATGGGGCTCTGAGCAACCTGATCTAGCTGAAGATATCCCTACTTATCGCAGAGGGGATGGAACTAGATGACCTTTGAAAGTCCCTTCCAACCCAAACTATTCTATGATTCTGTGATTTTACATCAGAAAGTAAATCTTCATGTGATTAGTTCTGCACAGATTTGACAAAACAACTAAAAAAAACTTGATGTGATTGAGAATCTACTGTTAGAAATGTTACCATCCATTAAAAGTGAAAGAGGAGTGACAAACAATCATTCCTTGTATCTTAAAGAAAATTCTTAAGATAGGTGAACTAGAATGCTAAGCTCTCCTATGCATGGCAACTACCTTTATTTCTGCCTTGTGCTTTACGGGGCTTCTACAGGAGAAAGGGGCTTCTGCCTAGAAAAGACAAAAGTGCTCATAAAACCAAATATGAAATGTCAGTGCTTCTAACTCTGCTTTAATTATCCTTGACAGAGTTAAATGGGCTGTCATGCTGCAGAGCACTGGTAAAGGGTTAAGAAAGCCTAAAAGAAAATGCAAGTTTTGCGATGGTCAACACTCACCTTTGTAAAAGATGAAACCAGACCAAGAAACAAAATTACTGCACAGACACCCTTTCACACAAGAGGCTAACCATGAAAATTAGGTGGAAGACAACTGCAACTGAGTATGGACTCTTGTACATCAGCATGAACGTGCAGAATAATGATCAACTATAACCAACAGTGTACATGGACTGGATCTAATGAAAAAAAATGCACAACTTCCCCAGAATATGATACGGGCATGTTTGTCACCAGTGGGATTCCCAGTGAGAAGATTCTACATGTCAACACCAAGGTGTTTTAAGAGCTATTTATAACAAAAGGTATTATCTACAAGGATCTCCATATGCCAGACCCACACTGTCTTTCCAGAGTCCTACTTTAATAACATGAAATTTCATTAAATCGTCCGATAACTGCTGGCCATAAGCCAAGGCACTAACACATTCCTCTCATCCTGCAATGGAACAAATCCTAATGGAGCACGTGTGCAATTGTTAACCCATCAACAGTCTTTCCTCTGTACCCACATCCTCAGCGTTGTAAGCAAGGCAGAAGTAGGCTGGGACCAAAGTATTTACCTACCTTTCTGTCATACACATATTCTTCCTCCTTTACTACATGCTTCTCTTCCAGACCATGGTAATATTTACATTTAGTGTTCCCTATGTGAACACTGAGAGGCAGATAACAGCATATGTAAATTATATCTGACAGAAACAGTAAAACTTCGTTTTTTATTAGTGAATTTATCACCTTGCTTTTTTCCACAAGCCAGAAATTCAATCCATTTACCAAACTGTAAATCATACCCTCAGAACTTTTACATTTTATTTGCAGAGGTATTTAGTCATCTGAGAGTCATAGCAATATTTTAATATACCTCTGAAAATGGCTTCCTGCTTTTGCTTACAGCTTGAGACAAAAAAAAAAAAAGAAAAAACCCCACACTAAAATAAAGGCAAAAAATACATGCAATGTTTCCCACATACAGTAGTTTGTGACTGTTGGTTTCAGCTGGTGAGTGTTTCCATTCCCCTCACAGATTCAGCACTAGGAAAAGGAAGAGGGGGGACCTCTTCAACACACAGCACTTCTGCAATGTCTCCAAATCCAGAGTAACGTTCCTCCAGGACTTTGGGGACTGACAGACAGCACACTGCAAGCAGCAGTAGCTGCTTTCTCCTCACATTTTTAAAGCCCAGCAGCACCACTGTCACCCGTTAACATCCCAGTTGCCTGAAGAACAATTTCCCTGGCCTCGGGTCTCCTGCTGCACAAGGCACAGAGTTGTCACATCTCTTGTAGGTTTGCTGCCTCAGCAAATTCAATTTACACTTTTACTTGTTTATTTTCTAAGCGAAATCCAAGCTGGATCACTTCCCCAGGAAGGACAATTGATGTTAAAAACCACTTGAATTTGTCTCTTCTGACAATACTCTAAACAAGGAGTTAAGAAACCATTTTCCCTTTATAAAAAGGAGCGAATTTAAGGCTTTAGTAGACAGCAGCTTAGATCATCCCAGCAATCAATCCCAACCAGCAAAATCTAGGTCAGTGAAACTGATGGAAGTCAGAAGGCTCCAAAGAATGAAACATTCAATTGTTTAGAATTATGGAAAAAGCTTAAGATCTGGTTAGGACAAAGGTCGTATTAAAGCTGCCAAGTAGAAATACAAAAGTTATCTGGAAAATAACCTCCTTCTAAATCCTACATGCAACAAACTACTTAGAGAGTATGTCTTGAAACAACAAAAATGAGACTTTGCAGGGGCAAAAAAAATTTTAAAAAAATGCAACCATCTTGGAGCTACACATAAATATTTATTGCAGTGATCATAGGCTTTAACATCTCTGACATCATCTCATGATTAATAGAATCAAATGCAATATTTTACAGAGTTACAAAATTTCTACTAGGACAGAAAATAGCTGCTGTTACAGACGGTCTCCCCTGGTGTTACAAATGGCTAGAAGCAATGTAAGACTTAAAAGTAAATTAAAGTAATATGCATTACTTCATTTTCCTTCCTGCTGCAGCAGGAATGTAAAACCTTCCAATTCTGCTTTTCTGCAGATTACAGACCACTTTGTGGAACTGCTCCGAACAGCCTCTGTTCAACTTGTCTGAACACAAATCTCCAGCTGACCTACAAATCCTCATGGATATTGCATATCTCACACTGATCACAACTTCAGAAATCAGAGCTGCTAATAGGACTCTTGACAGAACATCGGCTACCGGAATTTTGTTAGTGTTCTGAGTACCTTTAAGGATTCCCTGTCCTGGAAGGTGAACTGAACATGGTAATTGAAAATCCCAGGTATTTAGAAGTGTCCTACTGGTCCCCACAGCCCTTTAACAAGTCTTAAGCACAATATGGAAACAATGCCATGCCCACTACTCCCCCATCCCCCAGTTAAACCTACAAGTTACAGTTAAGTGCTTATGTGTGATTTGGGGAGTGACAACACCCGCCTACAGCTATCTGATGGAAAAATGACACCTCAAAAAGCCCCCCCCCTTCAACAGGACCACAGAAAAGCTTTGAACTCCAAGCATGGTTTGTACAAAAGCTCCTGGATTGTCAGTATGGAGTTTGTTCTGCTTACCACGTGGTACCCAGAACAATAAAGCCTGTTGTGCTCTTTGTGTTTCTTTACAGTACACAAGAGAATCCCGCTGACCATTTCCCATCAGAAGACTTGTGACACCTCCAGAACTCCTCCAAAAGGGATCTACATTGCAAGGACAGGCTAAAGGGCTGCTTTTCTTGAACCCTCATTTTACATGGTGCAGAGAAAAGCTTTGGAGTAGGCAAGAAGTGAGAAATCTAGGTCACAGTTCACAAGGAAAAGTTTAAACATTTAAGTGATATAAAGTCTTCGATGTGTTCCATACTATTTTAAACCATGCCATACGTATGGACTCTTGTGAAAAAAGATCTTCAGCCTGCTCACAAGCAAGATGGAAAGAATCTATTACCTTGCATTGATCTTGCACTGTTCTCCCAAAACTTCCCAGACATTTGTTTGGGGATTGATTTTTTGGGGGGCTTTGATGTTGTTCTGAAGGTTTGGGGTGGTTTTTTTTCAGCTCATCATTGTCCTCCAGTAAAGACAGAAGATAAAAATTTTGAGGCCAAGAAAGGTCAAGTCACTTGTCCCATCCACAGAGATGGGAATGGGGGATGCCTTTCCTTGGTCTAGAGCTATATTTTTATAAACCTAAACTTGCCATGGCATCAAAATAAATGCACAGCTATGCAGTATTATTGAACTGGAATGAAGAATATTTGTTGTGGACAAGGGAGCTTCAAAAAGTATATAGATAGATCTGGTAAGTTAACTACAGCCCTTCCGCATTATTTCAAGGACACTTGCATCATCCTTGTTTCTGGACTGTATTTCTCATCAACAAAACTCTTCTGCCAGGGATGTGATCCAATACTAGTGGGTATAGTACCAAAGATTGATTTCACAGCAGAAGAGTTTAATTTTCCTTATATGCCCAACAATGCCTATGTGCAGTCTGTAAGGCTTAAGGTTTTGAAATGCTTAGAAAAAGACCAGAAAGTCAAACTTTAAGGGGTGAGAAAATATATTTTCTCTACAACAGGAGGCTTTGAACCACTGCTCACAAGCAGCAGATATTGATGTTTATCTCTTTATTTATTATGTCCAGCACTGAAGCATCTAAACCATTAGATGCCACAATTTCATCTTCCCAACCATAATGTGACTTGAAGAGACAGCTTGAAGGTTGCAGACAGTACCTGCAAAACCGTTCAACAGAATGGTACCTTTTAAAGTATTCACTAATATTTAAATGTAATATACTGCCTTTGCAGTACACTACTATTTCCTACAAGGTCTCCTTAATGCAGGCATGCATGCAAATATTTTAACATCAGCATTATCAAAAATACTAACATTTAGAAATAAACAAAAAACTTAGCAATAGCAAAACTACTTATGCAATGCTCTTACATGTTTACAAAATCCTGACTGCTTGATTCTCATGGTAAAAGAGAATATTACTCTTTAAACAGTATTTTAATTTTTTAAAAAGCAAGAAGAGTGAATATAAACACATTGGCTCACGTTTGGGAAAACAACCTGAATAAAGATTAAAATGCAGGAATTCCCATTTCCCAGCCTAATGCTCAGGTAATCAGAATCCAGGTTACTAACACAACAACGAACAAACTTCAGGTCTCTAATGGCCATATTTGTGGCTTTAAAGAGCGACAACCTCTTTAAGCATAACGGATCTACATAACATCTAGAAATGTTATCCAGATGAGTGCCACATTTAATCATACAGAGCTCTACAGTAGTGTTTTCCACACTCAAAGTTTCCAAACTACTATGTCATTTACTGAAAGAGAAGCTTCACTTCATGTAATGGTAGGCTTCCCTAGACTGTACTGAGAGACTATGCTGGACAGCTTCCCCAAATAACCAGGGGTATAGTATTTGGAGCGGTATGGAGAGGCTAAGGAGGGTAATTTTTCATTGTCCATTTCAAGAAAAGAAACGGGGTGCATCAAGGGAAGTTAGAGGTGTTTTCTGTGTGTGTGGCTTATTTAAGCTGTGGCACTCCTTGCCACAGTACACGATAAAACTATAAATCTTCATGAGAAGATGCACAAGTTCATGAAAAAAGTTTGTTAAGGGTTATGGAGTAAAGAGAAACCACTGCTGGCTCAGGTGGCCTTCCCTCCCAAATTGTTGGGAGCTGGGAGAGAGCAGGGGAAGCATTACCTGATACTTGATTTACTCTTTTACTTCTGCTAAGCAGGCCAGTCTTATACATGCATTAGTATAATTTACTTCATTATTATTACAAGGCTATTCAAAAGTCCTCATGAGGATCAGAGCATCATGCTAGATGAGCACAGGACTAGAACTGCGTAGGACATGGAAGGGATCAATACCTTGGTGGTAGCCCTAAAGCACCTGCACAGAAGAGGGAATGGGAGGGGTCAGATCTCCCCATCTCACTGCTCAGAGCACCCCACACAGCAGCTGTAAAATGCTTTGTCGTATCTGTAAGTACCTGTTTAAACGATCTCCTTCAAAATGAACACCACATCAGGTAAGGTACTTGAAAATAAACTCAGAGGCATTGGGATCCTTAGAAAATAACACAGACTCCTATGACCTAAATTCTCACTGATATCGAAGAAACAGAAATCAGGCACAAAGTACACCTCTTATTGTATGCCCTAATGCTTAAACTGCTTTTCAGAAACGAGACTGAGTCATAGCAATCCTGCAAGAATTTTTTAAATCCTGAGCATGACAAGCTTTTGAAATGTTACCCTTTGGGCCAACATGATGCCATCTCCAATATTTTATGCCAAGCCTTATCAGTCCTGGCAGGGACCTGGCTTCACAGCTTGAAAATCTGTGCAGAGACAAACATCTGGCAGCAATCTGGATGTGGCTCCTCTTCAGCTGCCTGATTAACAGTGCACGCTGGGTTTGTATAACCACTATCTCAGACACCTTCTTATGCCTCTAACCAGGCTCCCTCAGGGAGGACAGTAGCAAACCACAAAATACATACCCATAGGGCAGACTCTGGAACTGATTAGTCTTTTTTGGTCAATATTCTTCATTTGTAAGATTCACATGCTGGATTCCAGTTCTTCTGACAGCGACAGATGCATGACTGGCAGAAGCAGGTTCACCAAGAAGGAAAAAAACCAAATCTGTTCCCCTTCCTCTTCCCACAACTCCTTCCATCCATTACCTGGTTTCAAGACTGGCAAAAATGGCTGACTGGTTACCGGAGGAAAAATAACCAACAAAACCCAGAGATTGCAGTTGGTATGAGATGTGTCCTACATAACCCGACACCACTGCCAGCCCTCTTCTGGGCCATTCCATAGCAGAAGGGAAGCTGTTGTGACACAGATACACCTCCACTAGAAACTGGGTAGACAAGAACAATGCAGATTTTACCATTATATTGATGGGAATGGGGCCCCAAGAGCTTTCACACGATGTATGTTACCATGTTCTTGTACAGTCTCTGCCATCAGAAATCAGAGTCTTTTCTTAAAATCACCAGTGACCTAGTTAATTCCCACATCGTAAAAAAGCAGGATTCAAGGGGGAGTAGTTGAGGTGTGGGGTTTTTCGCTTGTTTCTCTGTTTTTGACAGAAACCTGGAGAGTAACAGACAAACCAGATCCATTGAAAAGGTCAGAATCACTGAAAAATCATGTTGAAAGTGAGAACAACTGCAAGAGAGAGAGGTTTGCTGCAGACCTGTAACCCCTGCCAATACCACACAGCCTTAAAAAGGGGAGAAAGCAGGGTAGGAGCATAAAAGAAGGATCAAAGGCTTCCGAGATGGATGCAAAGAAATTAATCTAAGGCACAAGGCTAAATCTAACCCAAATAACGTCAATGCATTGAGAAGAACGGTGCACACACAGTAGCATTGACACTGCTGATAACACAAGCTGACAAATCTCCTAATATATTAGGCACAAATTTTTTTCATGCAATATCAGACATGCATGACTTCTTAGCCCATTGATTCCATTCCCTTTTCTGCTAGCAAGAGGATTGAGTTAAGATCCTGTCCAGTCAATGAGCTTCTTTCCATTGACTTTTGCAAGCTCTGGCTCAAGCCCATACTTGTCATGGCCAACGCACAGTTTACAGTATTTGTCTGGTCACTGTCCAAAGAGAAAATTATTTCAGTGTTTTGCATATCCATTTGCTGAATCAGAGAGAAAGCAGATTTTGCTAACAGCAGTAGAAAACAGCTGGGAGGAGAAGAGACAGAATTAATTTTGGATGTTAACAAACCAAATTACTGAGGTACTAAGTCGGTAATTGACATGATGGAATATAATAAGTGGTCCTAAAGACTGAGTGCACCCAAGTCAGCTACGCAGCCTTTACATTCCACTGTGAGGGGCATGACAGAACAAGCCAGCCTGGCACATGCATAGAATCATAGAATGGTTCAGGTTGGAAGGGACCTTAAAGATCATCTAGTTCCAACCCCCTGCCATGGGCAGGGGCACCTCCCACTAGACCAGGTTGCTCAAAGCCCCATCCAGCCTGGCCTTGAACACTTCCAGGGATGGGGCATCCGCAACTTCCATGGGCAACCTGTTCCAGTGCCTCACCACCCTCACAGTAAAGAATTTCTTCTTAGTATCTAATCTAAGTCTCCACTCTTTCAGTTTAAAACCATTACCCCTCCCCTCCTATCGCTACAGTCCCTGATAAAGAGTCCCCCCCCCATCTCTCCTGTAAGCCCGCTTCACATACTGGAAGGCTGCTATAAGGACTTCCCGGAGCTTTCTCTTCTCCAGGCTGAACAACCCCAACTCTCCCAGCCTGCCCTCATAGGAGAGGTGCTCCAGCCCTCTGATCATCTTCGTGGCCCTCCGCTGCACCTGTTCCAACAGCTCCACGTCCTTCCTCTGCTGAGGACTCCAGAGCTGGATGCAGTGATAACCAGACTGGGTCTCAGACTCTCTTTAAGGCTGGACATTTTGTTTCAGTGCACCAAGAGTGGAACAGGATGTCATGGATTAATTCAAATTATGACTGATATAAACAACAACAGGTCTAATAACTTCTTGTGTGCTTACTGAGTCACAAAGAGAGCAGGCATCCTCGTGCAGCTAAACTAGAATTCAGAGGTCTGTGCAAGAGAGAGTATTTCTCCTCCATGCTTGAGCTAACTCATTAACGTAAAAGAGGAATCCAGTCTTTGGCAATGTTATTGTACTTAAAGCACTCCTCTGTACGTAGATTTCAGGACATCACAGTCTAGAGTCATTAGCTTAACAAAGAGTGCAGAAAATTTGTGCTAGCAACACTGTGCAGCAACTGCTTACTTGTGGGAAATGCAAAAAAGAAAGAAAACTAAAAGGAGAGCAAAAGCTACTGAAGAAGCTCCTACAAACGCACAGTTGATGCAATTATGAGGGGGTTGGTTGGTTTGGTTGGTTTTGGAGCTTTTTAAGGATGGAAGCAGAAATCTTTAATACCTCATTATTCAGCTTAAATTTATGGATTGTATAACTTTTTGAGGACCAAATGGCATTCAGAAATGGGTTCGTCTGCCTACCTGTGCTTTGTATTGTAACATTACCTGCAAATACAAGCATCTTCACTTTTATCTGAAGGAGTGAGCAACCTCCTGCTCTTCCATACTCTTTCTCAGTAATGATAACAGTGCAGCACATGATGCTTCCAACTGTATCACCGTCTGCTGCCTCCCTCTTCCAAGGCACAGTTAAAATGTTTTTCATGTTTACTCTTATTTCTTCTGTCATGCACACAGTAACACATCTTACACTTTCTTTTTGTTATGCTCTCTACAGATATAGTCCTTGAGAAAGTATTTTGACATTTGTTTGTTTCCATGCTACATCTCTGAATGAATTTTCATCATATTCTGTGGATTGTTTTTTGGTTTTTTGTTGGTTTTTTTTTTTTTTAAAAAAAAACAAAACAAAACAACCAGGGGGCCAATCCACATGCAGCTGCACGTTCAGAAGGTACTTTCAGCTAAGCTTTCAAATTATATTAATTATTAATGTGTGATATCAGCCATTTTGCAGAACAACAATCAAAATAGAAGTGTGATATATTTTTCTGTTTTATAGGCTGCTTAAAAATATCCATACTTGGCTCTGTAGTCCCTTACCCTTGCCTCAGTCAAAGCCTTTCAATGGGTTTTATGACGTCCACCAAAATGCTTTTTGCATGCACAGTATGCTCAAAGGCAGTATTTCAGATGCCAGCCCCACATACCAAATCCCATTCACAGAGCTTTAATCAGACCCAGTTAGCCTCTACAGTGAGATAAGGGCACACTGGCACGGTGATGAGACCAACCGGCTGAGAACCAAAATAGTTAGAGGATCAGCCAAGGAAAGTAAAAATTGAACATGTTAATTCATGACACTGCAGAAAAAAGGAAATGAAAAACCATGAGTGCTAGAAAGGAATAAGGACCTTAGCCCAAAGCAGTCACCAGGCAGCTCCCAGTCCCATTTTCTCCTTGTCTTTCTGGCTTTCTACAAGTAGTTTCTCTGCTCCAGGTTCTTGTTTCCTTCACCAGTGTAACTCTGCCAGACAAACTAGCTCTTTCAAATATTCATGGCCCAGCTACCAGTAATATTAGCAACAACCATGAAGATTAGGTTTAATGTAGGAATATGTCCTATTTATTCTTTGTCTAACTAAAGATTGCTCTGGCCACTAAAGGAGAAAAACTGCTGACAGGCATGTTATACAAAAAAAAAAAAGAAAAGAAACAATACTCAGAGAAAGGTAACAACCCACCTCCAAATCACAGTTTTAATAAACATCAAGCATCCATCTGAGGCTGGACTATAAGGCAGGATAACTTTAAAAACGTCATAGTGCCATGTGTTGTTTTCCTAGATGGATGGTTCCTATGAAGTAGGTTTTACAGTCGTCTTTTCCACATGCAGTGTTGAATTTGTTATTGCTGTCTAAGAAAACAATACTATAGTATAAGGGACAAATCCCCACAAACTGCTTTTACCATTAAGTGCGAACTCCAGAAAGCACCATACGCTACAGACTGAATGTAATGTTTTAAGAGTCATCTATGATAACTTATAAGGAGCTGTGCATAAACAAACATTTTCTGATGATGTTTCAGTAACTTATAAACACTGCTCAAACAATTTACAAAATGTTAGCAATACCAAGCCCTACTAGCAATGCATTCATTTTAAAAGACAGAACATAGCTTACTAAACTGGTTTACACATGTTCAATACATCATTCATAATGAACTGTGAAACCCTTAGAAAAAATAAATACAATAAATTAAGTTCATTTGGTAAATGCAGCTATTGACTAGCTATTTAATAAAGCACTCATAACAGACCGTATGAAGCATCTGTCTATAGCACCACACGCTTACTAAACTATTCACCATTGAAATAGGCAACCTTTAATAGAAACCCACTAAATTTAATTCTAAAGATTATTGACCTGCTCTAGTTGTTGAATACATCATTCATAACACATTTAATGAAACATTTATTCCGAGTTATGCAGCCCTCAAAACAAACACATTTTCACAGCTGTTGAAATAGCACAAGTCTTCTATGCAGTAACTACTTCATAGCTTATGATGAATGTATTAACAATTTATAGGCAACCCTGAGTTAAGACAGAAAAAATTAGTGAGGACATGCATTTGGATATGTAGCAGAGCTGAACAGCGGGGGCAGAGAAACACCACATGAGCACTATGTCCTTGGGGACTTAAAGAGTAAAATCCATGCTTTCTTCGGTCCTGGAAGGATCCTCTAACATATGGGTCTGCTTCTCACATGTTTTTGAACTTTTGCAACTACCTTTAGACTTGCTAGTTTCCCTTTCAGATTTTCAAAGCTTACCTTCTGTTCCTACAATGTAGTAATGCCTTAGCAGTGAGCAGTATTTTGGACTCAGTGTGAGAAAGGGAGTTGGTGCAGTACCTTTAAATAGGGCACTTAAATTACAGTTAAAAGGTCAAGATCCCAGAGCTTTCAAGCTACTTAAAAAGTTAACCAGGAAAACAATTTTTCTCCATCGAGGCAGGCAGAAACAAACATCTTTTTTTCTGTTTTGTAAAACTATGATTTGCATATAATAATTTGATTCTTTTTTATTCAAACATCATTCATGTCCCCAAATAAAAGGTGCAGGTGCAACCACTGCTACATTTCCCAAGTACTGACGACCACCCACCCTGGCCTTGGGACAGAGCTTTGTCACTACATGTGATTTCAATTAAGCTATGGTTTTTCCTTGGAAATGCTGTGAAGAGCATCAGCTTGTTAATTCGCAGCTTCAATAACAGCAGAAGCTCTGCAGAATTCAGTTCTGTTCTTTCTTGCTCCAGTGAACCCTTGCTGATGTTTCTGTTTTACCCAGAAATCTGGTTATTGGTAGAATATAAAATATGTAAAGCAACAAAGTTTATCTTCTACATTTTAAAGAAGCTCTGTGCTGCATCAGTTATACCATGGAAATATGTTCTGGTTTATAGAAGCACCTAAGCTTGTTTGCAACACCTCTGCAGGGTGACTCAGTACTGCTCAAAATACCTGCTGTATTTATGTCTCTGTCCCAGCACCACTCTCTCTGTTATTTTCCTACTTCAAAAATTTTTTTCACTCTATCTTCTGGAAAACGGAGTTCACTTCAAAAGCAACACAACAACATAAAATGGCTTTAAACACCTGTATGGCTAGTAAAATGGTTAAGGCAAACTAATTTCCCTACACTAGGACCACCAGTAGTCTCGTTACTGAAACTAAAGAATTATTCATATATCTGCCCTGGAAAGTCATTGCTACAGCAAGACAATCCTGATGATTCAACAATTTTGAGTAAGAGTCATCAGAACAGCAATTTTTTAAACTTTCTTTTTTTAAAAAACTTAGAACACTCCTGTAAAAAGCAGTGCTTAAGGAAGAAGTAAGATCCTTTCCTCGGGCAGTATAGGTCAAGCCTCACAGAAAGCAGACTAATTAATCCCATTTGAGTGCAGTGAGCGCTGACCTCGCACAAGTTTCATAGAAATATGCAAAAGCCTAAACAAGAAAAATTCTAATTAATACAACAGACTAAGTCTTCAAATTCTTGTGGCTGATGAGAAGTTTCTGTTGTTAAATAATTTGGAGTGGAAAAAATACCTTGTTCCATTAGAAAAAAATGCAAATAAAATACACTCTCCTACTTTCCTAGATTCTAAATTTAACGAGATGGCTCAGAAAGCAGCAGATTATTCAAAAAAACCATTCTGAGATACTGTCCTTGACTGCCAAGTTAGACTTGCACTTCGCACAACCACTTGCCATATTACACCAAACTGTTGGTTTGCTTCGATAAAAACAAAACAAGAGAAAATAAACTGGACTTAAGACAGGACGTTATTGTAGCTTATGTCCAGTCTCTGCTTATTATTTTCTCAGATTTATTAATTATCCCTGAAAATATCAGAGGGTGCTGAAAGAGACAACAGCATTGAGCAGTCCAGGTGTAAGTTAATAAAGGCAACGGAGCTGTTTCAGTTGTCCTTTTGTTTATATCCTTTACTGAAAGAAGATATTAAAAGATTCTGGAGAGAGGAAAAACTATCAAAATCTGTGGCTATAGCTCCAGAGGAGAGAACCCAGCAGGGAGTTTTGCCTTAAGCCAGAGCAGAAAAAAATCCAATCCACTAAGCACAGTAACAGCAACTAAACCAACAACACAGAGGACTGTTTATTTACAGTTTCTGTAAATTGGAATGCAGACCTTTCAGTTGAAAAAGCTGGAATATTTTGTTGCTTTTTAATATGGAGGTCTGAATGCTGAAAATGAAGCTTTATTCCAGTCACGCATAGAACCCACTTAGGGCCTCCAACCTATCAAACTCAGAAAATACTAAAAATTTTGTGTCCATATCTGACAATGTCTAAAAAGAAAATTTAAGACCTGGGAAAAGTATTGAAAAGCCAGAAATGACATCAAGAAAGACAGAGGATATGAGATACAAAGTCAGTAGTTACATTTGCCCTTACCTTCTGTGCACCAGAATGTGGACATGGATGCAAACACACACATTCTAGGCCAGTCTTGCAAACAGCAATCTATTTAAAATTGTGCATATTTGCTGCTGTTTGTTTTCCACCTTTGTACCAAAACAAAAATATGTAACTTACTTCAGGAGTCAGAGGATCCAAAGCATAAGACATCCACCATTTACCCAGTTTGGCTGAGAACCTGGACTAAGTTTAGCTTTGAATCCAAAAAGCTGAAACATGGCAGCATATTAGACACAGGAAGGTCATTTGAACCTTTCCAGATGACAAATAAGTACTGCTCGCAGGGGGGCCAAAACCACACTGAAGTAAAGAATTGTGACTGTAATGTTAGAATTACTTCCCTTTACAGGCACCAGCGGATTGACCTTTGTTTCCTACAAACATTCTAGACAAATTTACCAGTAAGCATTCTAGCAAACGGTTGATTTTAAGCCACGGTGAACAAGTGGCAAATATAAAAAAGGAAAAAAAAATAGTTTGACAATACATTTGTATCATAATCCTCAAGAAAAATGTAAAATGAGAAAAAAGCAAAGCACTTCTCTAACTCCTCTGAAACCTGTAAGACTAGGTTTGAGTATATCTAGCAGACATTGTCCGTGAACAACATTGTACATTCTGCCATTCCATTAAAAATAATATTGTGAAATGCAAATAGCACAGTCTTACCACACCCAGTTTGGGCGTGCAGAACTCCAAAGTTTACTGTGCCTGCACTACAACCCCTGAGAAGCAAGGAAAGGTGTGGATTTCAGCAGCAACAGACAGCTGGAATAAATCACTCCTGTTCATCATACTTAGCTCTATTAAAGGCATATGTATCAGATATTCCCTCACTTATCCTTAATCCTGAAAAAAAACCTATGGAATTTTCATACCAGTAGTAAGCTATAAACCTCATTTCAGGTAGTCTCTCTTGTATAATTACATAAAGCTTACTTTCTTGGTGAAAAAGTTAATAACCCTGAATATAGGTTTTATATAGGGCCTTTGGGAAAAACAGGGCAAGATGAGTCAGTGAACTACAGAAAGAAGAGCTGAAAAAGAGATGGACCGAGTTTGCACTCGCCCTCTCACAAACCATCAAATTACTAGGGGCTTATCGGTTTAGCTAGATTTTTCTGTCTAGTTGAACGCAGGCAGAAAAAGAAGAGTTACACTCCACCACTTCAGAAAATTCTCAACTAAGTGCATTATGCATGAACAAATTAAATTCAGGCTCTAGGACAAAAAAACCCAGCCACATTAAAGTTTGCTGCCAAATGCAATCCTTCAAGCTTTCTTAAGAGTATTGCAAACTGTAATTCCTTCCAAGAGAAGCCTGCACTTAATTGCAGAGACCTTAACAAAGGATGAAGAGTGCTACATTCAGGATAACCAGTTGGTAATTTATTCATGCCCTAAGCCAATTGGTAAAGGGTTCCCTTACTTCATGACTGAAGGACCACCATTTGCAGCTCTTCAATCTACCCCTCTACATGTAAAATAATTAAACTTGCAATGTTTTTACCTTCTGGAGGTAACACTATGCCACTTCAGCAAGATTAAAGAGAGAACCAAAAATGCTTGACCTGCCCACAGGTGAGGATGATTCTGTTAACACAGCTATTAGACACGTTTCAATAAACCTGCTACATATGGTGTACTACAATTAACATTATGAGTAGCAGCATTGTAGAAATCATAAAATCACAGAATAATTAAGACTGGGAGACCTCTAGAGATCACCTAGTCAAACCTCCTGCCTTAAAGTGGGCCTAATTTCAAAGTCATATCAGGTTGCTCAGAGCCTTGTATTGTTGAGTTTTGAATATTTCCAAGGCTGTATATGCCAGGCCCCTGTGCCAGCATCACTCCAGTCATAGTGTAACTTTTTTCGTCTTATATTTAGTTGGAATTTCCCTTGTTGCAACTTGTGGCTGCTGACTCTTGCTACTATGCTCCTCTAAGAAAAGCCTGTCTCCATCTTCTCTAACCCTTCTGGAAGGAGGAGACGGCTAGTACCTACTCCCTAGGTCTTCGCTTTTCCAGGCTAAGCAAGCCCACATCCCTGAGAATCTCCTCGTAAGATTTTTCTTTTCTAACAACTAGGACATTAGTGGGTGGTTATCTGCCTCCCACTGTTCTTTGCAAAGAAGAAACCTCAGGCTTCAGGATTTTTCACTTTTAATTTTAGTTCCTATAGAAATAAAGCACGCACACACCAACTTCCCATGCACATAGAGACATACTTGCTATTTGGTCTAGGGGATGAGGACAGGGGACTTGCCTAGCAGTCGATCCAACAAACCCTTTCCACCTGCTTTGTCACACTTCAGAATTAGGCTTGGCTTGTGGCAGGAAAAGACCAGGGACAAGCCCCAATCTCCACTCAATGCCTACATTTACCAGGAAAGGACAAGCTTTAAAAACTCATACAGTAGTTAAGACCTCTCTTTTTAAGAGAAGTCTTAATTAAGCCATATGACAGGCTGTCATTAGAAGAAATGCCTTCAGGTACCTCACTTATTCAGCCAGCCCACCTGCAATCCATTCTTGGCTTTCAGGGAGGCAGCAATACCCCCATGGTCCTGCTCCCACGGCAAAGGAGCACTACTGCATGTAGAGCCCTCAACATGCCCACAGCTTGGGAGGGAATCGTTTCATGTCACACAACCAGCCCTCCCACAGCTGGCTTTCATGGAACAATGTTTCTCTTAGCAGAACAAGAAACAAAAAAATTGTTTGGATCCTTTTTTTTTTGGTCAACAAACACACATAAAAAAATAAATCTAATGTTACAACACTGAAAGCAGAAGCCAAATTTTCCTTCCTTTCACAAGGAAAAGAGATCAGAAACACCTGGTGATGTAGCCCATTGCATTAAGCATACATTGCCATAAAACTCCCAACTGTGGCATGAATTAGCAACAGCCTAAGATATCAGTTAACCCCAAGAAAACAGTCAAAGTGCACTCCCTCTCACAGTTCTGCAGTAAATCTTACTCCACTTTCTCACACTTGTTTAGCACTTCAGTAGCAACAATGAAATTAAAACAGGAAAAAGCCCAGACTACCATTCTGTTATTTTTTCCTGATGGTAGACATCTTCCAGTCTATGTATAGCTAACCACATTTTACCACTTTGGTAGAAAAGCCATCTCCCCATCCATATGCAGCCAGAGGCAACCCCTGTTTTCTTCTTGGTTCCTACCACCACACTCAGCCCATCAGGACTTGAACCATCAGCCAAATTCAGAGAGGGACAGTTGTCTTTCACAGCTCTTACTCCTGTATTTTTCCTCCATTGTGGGCTGTGAAGGAAAGGATGTACTCATACCTAGATACTTAGGAGTTTGACAGAGCAGTTAGTCAGTTGAGATATTTGACATCTTTTTTCATTCAGAATCATTGTGCGGGTGGAAAGAAATTAACAATTCTGAAGCACTAAAGAGTCAGAAAACAAAATTTCAGATTTATGCTTAAGGTTCTCCTCTTTGCATCAGTTCTGCAAAGAAACAAAGCATGTGTGCTGTAAAAACTAACTTTATCTTACCTGCTTTTTCATGCAAGTTTCACATTCAGTCCCCCACACAACATCAACCCGTATGTTTTCCTGTTTACTCCAGAAATAAGCCTGATTTAAGCTCCTGGTGTAAAACCAACTGAACCTTTAAAATCCAGAAGAATATTGCAGTACAAAGATACAGAAATCTTATACCTTCTCAAGTGATATTTCTAAACACAATGTAATTTGATTTCATAATCATTACTGTAGTTTTTCCTGTAACTTCCGACTGAGGGCTTATCACAGCTGATGATGAAGTTGCCATCATAGAATATCTTCAGGGATAGCCCTGGCTAATTCCCAGCTCTATTGCAGTTTTTTGATTAGATGCGGACAGCACTTCTGGGATTTCATTTCTGACTGCCAGAGTGTAATAAATTAGGAAACAGAAGTGACATTCCTTATCAAAACTGAACCCAAGTGTCTGTTATTAGACCTGATCTCCAGACTCAGGTTTCAGAAAACAGTTTCATATAGCTTTATTTAAATAAGGGTAATACTTATCTATTTGCAGGCTAGCATTTCAAAGCCTGCATTGCCTAAATCTGCTTTGAATTAGTCCTTTGCATCTGCTATTATACTTCAAAGAAATGGCTTCAATTAAGTTTAATGACTTCCTTCCACAGCTTTGGATACAGCCCTTACTATATTTCATTACCTTTCCTCATGGACTGCACGGCAAATAGATGACTAATAAAACTACAAAAACAAAGAAGCTATTAAGCAAGCACATTACATACACATAACAATACCATACATGTATCAGACTAATTAAGTTATTGTCATAGTTTGCAACCACATAAATGGAATATTAGGAGGGAACTTTTCACACAAGATCAGCAAAACCTGGCTCATTCTCTGAAGTTTTTAATACCTTTCTTCCTTAATTTAGAAATAGTTTTAAATTCCTGAAAGGAAACAAGTCTCCTAAAGCACAAAAATAGTTCATGCTTTTTACTCAAGAGTATATTAAAGTATATATCATCTAGGCAGTGAGTCAGCTACATTCCTCTGTACTCTGCTTGTCTAGTAGTTACAGAAGCATGCAAAATTCCAGTTGTCTGGAATACCATACCCATGATTCAATACGGATCCTATAATCTCATTTTTTTTCCAACTACAGATGGTAGGAAAGATGATGATGATAGCACTGGTAGCACTATGTAAATAAAGCAATTCTTTCCACTTCATTTGGACGAGAAGATCTCAAGTATTGACTTGAAAAACAAAGCATAACTCATTTATATAAAATTGTTAATGACTGTTTTGAACCAAGGTTAAAAAAATCCTATGACCACTAAAGTGAAATACTAGATCATACAGTTTCTGGTCCAAGCAATGAGATAACCTTTAAAGGTCCCTTCCAACCTAAACCATTCTGTGATTCCATGAAAACAGCAATTCTTTTGTAGTTAGTAATGAAATACTGATAAACAATATAACTAACAATTACTAAAGTGCACAGCTGTTGATGGAACTCTGTACTGAGTGAAGAAACATATCACTAGTCATCACACACCTCAGGCTGGCTAGAGCCACAGACCATGAAGACTGAACAACAAGTTCAAAACTCACTTTCATTTTGTTCAAGAAAATAAATGTTTCCTCCCAGTAAATAATTTTTAAATCAATTGGATGTTCAGTATTTTATTATATTTTAGTTACACACACACACACTCCCCAAGTAGACTTCTTGCAGTTTTATCTAAACTACTGATGAGTTTTCCATTTTCCTTTTTACAAGGACATTTATTTCCATAAATGGATTACATTCTCCCATAAATTGCTTTAGAGCACTTTCATGCAGTGCTTCACAAGACACTTTACAAACAACAACAGTGGCTTAATGGTGCCATTAGCAAATTATGACAAGCCATGGTACCTCGCCTTGAGGCCCAGAAGGAAATTCAAGGAAATTCAACTCTCTGTTCACAAGGGGCTGAGGACTTCCTTTGGAGAGTAAGATTTGGCAAACAGACAGGAAAAAACTAAAAAGGAGCAAGTCTGTCAAATTCAATTTTCTTTTCAGTGTCACTGATAATGTTTTCCTGCAGATTTTGAAGCTAAAAAGCAGCTACAATCCATTTCCACATGTCTGTGACCTGCATGATATCTGCCTTTTGGGGGATGCACTTTTCACTGTACAATTGTTCCTCGTTCAATGGCCTCAGGCAGATTTGAAACTGATGATCAGAGGTAAAAGGTAAGATATGAGTCTGTAGCTCTAACAGCTCTTGCAGTTTGCATTCAGAATAAACACATGAAAGTCAGCTTCTCCCACTGGAATCAATGAATGGTGAGTAGTAATAAGGTCTCATACAAGACCTCAGTGGGGAAAAAAGCAGAGTCAATCTTCTGGTTAATTCATAAGTGCCATCAAGCGTAACATTAGTTTTAGCAAATACTGAAAGTTGAGTTTTCAGAAACATTCATTTTCCAACCCTCACCTGAGATACCAGATACACCAAGAGGCAAAGAAAGCTATGCAAGCAAAGCTTTAACAAAATGCCAGCTGAGCTTTAACTCATCTACCTCAAAAGCAAAAGCACCCCCAGGAGACAGCTGATGAACATGCTGCCTTCTAGATGTGTGGTCAAAGTTGGAATACCAATGGCATTTAGTCAAACAAAAAAAATATATTCAGGGGCCAGCAAGATGCAAGACCACAAGCAATCTTAATATTCTGTCTTTATTTGACAGACATTCAGTATCACTCCTTCAATAAAGACCAAGTACAGTGCAGTCTCTTGGTCTTGTAGAATCCAACAAGAGAAAGTTTTGTCAGTCTTATTTGGCCATGTCATACAACTGAAGTAGAGTGGACTTCAAATGGCTTCTTTGAGATCTCTGACTGATACAATTATGGGTAATCATTCTTTTAATTTAAAAAAATTGGCTGTAGGACACAGTGATAGAAATAAAATCTATGATCGGCAGAAAGAAAAAGCAGAAAAGAACCAACAACATTTTAGGGATATAGACATATATACACTCATATGCTGAATAAGAGACCACATCTGAAGAAATAAAGGGCCTGAAAGCATAAATCCAACAGACATGGTCACCAATTGTCTATTAGGCTGTTTAAATACAATTACTATCTAAAACTATAGCATTAGTGCTCTTACGATGCAGCACTGCTTCCTAAACAATTCAGACTTATTTACAGTCAAATATCAAAGTTAAGCAATGCAAATATTTTGTGGTACCTGGAGTCTGTGCAGGTGAGAAGGTGGCATATACAGACAGGTAGATGGCCCAGGGGTATTGGTCGAAGGTAGCAAAGCTAGACAGCATGCAGCCTGCTCAGCTGGTCACAGCTGGAAAAGGTTATAGAGGTATCTATAATCCCAGGACAAACAATGATCTCCATCATGACTAGATGAAGTAGGGAACTTTTTTCCATTCTAGGCACACTAAAAACATATTCCAGTGCTCAGAATACACCATTTTATCAGACTGGACAAGGAGACTTGCCACTTCTCTAACTCAGGGCAGCGAGGCATGCACATAATAAAGCTGCATTTCTGCTACAGAACTTCCTATATAGCTTCTCTTCCCATTTAAACAGTGGCTAGATCTAGGCTAGGCTTATTGCCTATACATTGGCGAGCAGTCTCCTACTGAAGGGCAGACAATTAACTGTATGGGCTACTGCTACTGCAGGAAGTTCTTTGGTAGTAGTACGCACATAAAGATTTCCTGACCTCTTGTAGGCTACTCTCATGCTCATACTCTACCTCCTCAGCTGGGCCAAATGCAACCTCTGCAATATCAGGAAACTAATTAATCTCAAAAATAACCCACTGGAAAGCAAAAAGAGTTATTCTAATCCAGTTCCATTTTCTGCTTATGTTACCATAGCCTCATATACATCTGTGCTGGCACAACAGAGGGGAGAACAGCTGTAGGTGGCTCATCAGAGGTGCCAGTCTGAAGCCAGAGCTACGCTGAGGAAAGGGTAAGAGATGACGCTCCCTGGGACAGCAACCACACATTGACTGTCTGGCTCTTGGATTATGCATTTGGCTCAGGGATCCAGGTCTGTTCTTGTGGTTAAGGCAGCGGTTACAGTCAAGGAGACCAAGTCTCTATATTTAGTATTCTTAAGAGGAAGTGCGGTTAGATGGGGGAAGCTTCTATGGCATTTCAAGGTCCTCAGTTCTCCGGTTTCATCTGAAGTGACCTGGTAAAACCACTAAGATACCTTAATTGGTTTAATGACATATGAGTGGGCAAGTGTCAGTGAACTCAAAAGAAAAACATAGTATGAATTGCATTTCATAATAAGAGTTGTGAACTGCAGAGACAGAGCACCAGGTCTCAACAGCAGGTACAGTTAGTGCTGGCTGAGAGAACAGGCACTCTGAAGTAAGGATACAGTTCAAGAAGTGTTCCAAAAGATGCTATTTCTTTTATCTTGTTTGGAATGTTCAGTGGCTCTTTTCTCTTCCCATTTCCATACTCAAGAAAGATATTTAGTAGGGTAAAACTAATTTTTCTGTAAAATATTTTTATGCTCTATGGAATTAAATTTTTTAAAGATAAAAGAGGGATCGACAGACATGCAGAGACAGCTGTCTGAAATTCTCTCATTAATCATATAGGAAAAAAAGTTACAAAAGATGCATCTTCAACCAGTTTTTTCTCCACGTTACACATTCCACAGTTCCGAAGGATCCCACAGAAGAGTGAGTCAGTCTCATTCTCCATTCCAGTTTTTTAAAATGCAAAAGCTTTTTTTTTGTCTCCACATAAGAAGCACTAATAGAAAGTTCTCTTCTGTTAACAGTTAATTATTACCTGACTAGCTTGCCACAGACGAATGCAAACACAGAAAAACTACAATAGATCAGCTGACATGTAGCAACTCATAAATAACTTATTCACATGGCAGAGAGGTCTAAGCTAGAAAAGTTTAGTAAAAATATAATGAAATTTAATAACCACATAACAGCCAGTGTGGACACACGTAAACTGAAATTCAAATCTTTATTCCTCTGCCAAATCAGAACAAACAAAATCATATAGGAACTTTATTCTGGTGTAACTGCATCCCACAGCAGAACACGCACATTAAAACATGAAAGTCTTCCAGCATAAAGAGACTTCCACTCATTAAGAAGGGCCAGATCTTAGGAATTTAGAGGAATACATACATAAACCACAAGCACAAAATTTCATAATCAAATGTAAAATAATGTCATACTAATTATTCAAAGTACACCAGGTGATGCTCTACCGGCCTCAATGGCTTTGTAATAATACTAATATGTATATTAAAGAGCAAATAAATACACATTGTTATTTCTTTAATGTAGTATCATCCCAAGAAGAAAACTGTGTTCAAATCTGAGCAAACAGTAGATTTGGATGAAACTAAAAACTAATGATTAAAAAAGGTTGTGAAACTTAAAAAAAAAAAAAAAAAGTGGTACTTGTTTTGTTGCTTTTCCTTTTTGGAATTTAAACACCAAACCTCATGGAATGATGTCTCATGTTGTTACATGCTCAGAAGGGATTCCTTTATGCCAAAGACCTGGCAAACTTTTGCTAATAGTGATATGCTAAAATTCTTTCCTTAAAATTATATATAAAGAGACAGAAGATACTTAATCCTACACCAAACCAACACGCAAGGAATGCATTATTAGAAGAGACAGGATCTAATAAATATTTCATTCTGCATTTCTTCTGTACAAATTGCTATTCCCATTAAATAAACATGTTTTTCTGATTACTTCCAACTGCTCCACACCTGCATCTTGCCTGCCTAGGCTAGCATTCCACTGCCTACTGTTAATGCAAATTGCAGCAAAATGTACCCTTCATAAGAAGCTACTGCTTCATTTAATTATTAGCAAGTGTGGTGCTCTCATGTCAACTTTAAAATGTCACACGTGCTATACAGATATATAAGAATGACTTAATAGGACTGCCTTGAGACAACACGAGCCATTGCTCCCGAACTGCATCACTTAAAAGATTTCATCTCCCAAACCTTCCATTTCAGTTCCTGCCTCACGTTTGTTCTTCTCAATAGTAAAGATTAAAAAGAATACCCAGCATGGTATTTTATACAATTTCAAATATATAAACCAAGAATTATGTGTTCCAAGTGCTTCTGCTAAAACGATCAGAAGAAAAATAACTGTCATTATTTCAAATTCAAACCCCATTTATATAAATTTTGTACTGATAACATAATTTCAGTTAGTTGACTGATAAAAAAAAATGAAGAAAAATAGTGTACCTGTACAGCTCCTGAAAAGTGTATGAATGCACCAGCATATCTTACTCAATAAAACTTGTGACACTACTATCAAGATCTTATTTGTAACAGCATAAAGGCAATATTTGTCTTTACAAATAAACACCGGGTGTTGTTGAAGGGAGGGTGGAGTGCAGAGAATATACAGTTTAATATTTAACATTTTCTGAGATGACATACAGCAATTCACACCTCATCCAGCCATGTTTACTCTGGCCTCAGACTCAGGAACATAACATACATTACAATCACACATTGTCCTTTTTCATTGCAAATTCCCATTGTGCAAAAACCAATGAACACACTGGAAAAGTGTTGGTCTTTCCTATCTCAGCAGTGCATGGGTTATTTACAAGAACCACCACAGAAAACACAGTAGTCACCGTTTTTCCTCCAACAGGAATAGCAAATTCATCCCACATGAGTATTTGATGCTGACAACAACGAGGCAACGGCTCCCTCAATTTTAAGAGATGACAAGGCCCAAGGCAGAATTTTGCCTTATTCCTTGGGAATACAGCTAATAAATAGAGCCGCCTTTACCCACTCTGTTTATGGATCTCCACAAAGATCAATTCTTCCTATCTCCTGCAGAGAGGTCTCAAACACTAGCAAGATAAAAGACATTTCCACCTCTTCTTTGTTATATACGCACACACTTCTAACCAATCACATCATGGATGGAGAGCAACTGATAGGCAGAAGAAAGTATCAGGAAAGTGTCATGGATAACAACCACAAAATAAATTATCGGTTTGGTTCATAAGATGGCTTTGTTCTTGGGGACAACCAGCTTGCCACACAGCAGCACCTATCTGCAGCAATTAAGGGGCCAAACAGCAGTAGCCAAACCAAGTCCTTCCACTCTTCCCATGGGCTTCCCACAGAATTTCCAGTCCTCTTCACAGAGTCAGCCATTTATTTGCAAGTGGCTGCATGTCCCAGGCCCATAATATCTGAAAGTCAAACTAAAAATCTAAAATAAATTTACAATCAATAATTTCATTTTTCTTGACAAAATATCTCTTTATTTTACGGTAAAAGCTGCTCTGGGGAGAAGATTGGTCCGAAAATGATATTCATCCAATAACCACCAGGAAGATGAAGAAATTCACTTTCCATTCCACATGTGAGTATTTGACCTTTCCTTTCCTAACAAATACACAGAAACCTTTTTTCTTTTTTTTTTTTTTCCTTTAAGCCACACACAAAAAATCCCTCTTAAAAAAATCAATCAACCTGCTGCACAGATACTGCTTCCTTGGGAAAAGATGAAAGAACAAACCCTGGACTGAGCACCGTGTCCGGTACTACACTTCTAGAAGGTGCACAGATACTGCTGGAATGAAAACATGGCAAAAGAACAGAAAAAATGCTAAAAGCTCTGCCTTTTCAAATTAACTGAGCAGATGTTGTGACAGTTGTGACTAAAACCTAAAAAATAAAAGAAAACCCTGGCTGTTTTAAGCTGCATTTCAGACCCCTTAAATTAATCACGAACGTTTAGCTACTGTCACAAAGCGAGGTCCGCTTTCCTACGGACTACCATCTTACTAGAAATAAGTAAGAGCACATCTGTCCTATATTTCAAGGGGGTTGATATGTTACATCAAAGTATAAGAATTTGCTGTTTCTTATGATGTTTTATGTCATACTATGACATGTCTAGTTATCTGGCATTCGTGACATGTCAAAACAAAAATTTAAAAAAAGAACAAGACATAAACCACTGAAGCTCATGCACAAGTCTACAAAGAGGCTGAATTTAGAAAAGACTGCTGTACCTTTAATATGCAATTCCATACCCGTGATAACATGCACAAAAATTGTGTATTCTGGGTGGGTGAGAAGCCTAAAACATCTGGATGACACATGCTTCATTGCTTAAAGATGAACTGCAAACCAAAAACTTTTTCCCCATTACTGCTTTATCACATAACTACTTAAATGTAAAACTCTAAGTATGAGATGGCTCCTAATTTCATGCTGATTTTGTGGTTTTAGTTTTCACACCTCTAATGAATTCAGATAGGAAACTCCAGTTTTAAACCAATTGAAGTATGCTTACACTGGAGATTGTCTCTGTATAGCTACACGGGCACCAAAATGAAATTCATTCAACCAAAGCATGTCCTCTTGTAGGACTAAACTGCCATCTCCTTCTGCTTGGGAGGAGGCCAATATATTATCTTTACAGTGTAATTAGTTTAAAAACCTTGCAAGAGAGAATGAAAAGTGGTTTTATACTTCTTAGAATTTAATTTCCTTAAATTTTCAAGAAGGCAACATAATAAAAAACATATTACAAAACTCCATGTACTACACTCCATAAAATCTTACATGGTAATTAAGCGCCACTGGACCACGATACAACAAATCCTAGCCCTGCACGTTGCTGGAGTCATTAATGCAGCGTCATTCACTTTGGAACAATTTAGAGGTAAACAATGTAGAACAACAAAAAAGAAGCCTTTTAGTTAAAAACAGAGTAATTTTAAGAAATGTGTTTAAAATAGAAATATCCAATGTAGAAGGAGCATCAGCAAGAATTAACTATGAAGTTTTGCTAGCTTTGTTTGGCAGTGGGGGGTGGGGAAATGGGCCATAGCAAATGAGGATGGAGCGATCCAACAAGAAACCTGGTTGCTGCCTCAGAAATCCCAATTCTTCTCTGTAACTCCTTGTGACATCTGCTTGTTACTTTTCAACTCATTTGCGCATACCTCATAAGGGGCATCTTTGCATATTTACACCATAATCGTGTAAGAAAAATAAATCTTGCTGAAGCCGTGAAGTGTGAAAAATGGCAGGAACTGGAAGCTCAGAAGACTGATCCCTTAGATTTACATAACACTTTCCATCCCTAAAGATATAACCACATATTCCTAGGAACGATTCCAGTCACAATAGAAATACCGCATCCCACAAAACTGTTGATCATCAGGTTAAGAGGGGCTGAGAAGAGAACTTGCATTACAGTGAACCTGCAGCAAATTTAGACTTCGCTGGGAAATGACCCATCAGATGGGCATCTTCCCACAAGGAGGGGAGGTCATCTTGTTCCTTTCCCTAGGACCTCTCCATCTCTTGCCATATCAGAGGAAAGAGCACAGCATGAGAATCAAACAGGATCCAAGTACAACTCTCAGCACAGGAAAACAGACGGATGCCATGCATAAACATTACTGCAGTCAATTTAACAGTCAAGGGAGTATGTGAATTATCTTGGACCCAATTCAAGCAGGATATAGAGGTCATCTCCACGGAAGGCCCTGCATCCTGCAAATCCCTAGCAGTTAATGGAATTATGGTGAAACACAAATCCTGCAAAACAGAGCAGAGGTGAAACAAGGAATGTGTTTCTGATGATGTAAAAACTTGGGAGAAAATATCTACCATCTTCATCATGCACATGAAGGTTAAAAAAAAAAATAAATCAAATTTATAACTAAATATCCAAAATTAAAAGCATCCAAACACCAGGACAAGATCCTTTTAGACCTTCTGACTCTCCCCTCTGAACAGCTACTTGCCAGGGTGGAAAATTTAATATAATGAGATGCTATTTTAGTCTCAAAAGTGCAGATGGAGCATATGCCCTCAGACAGTAATGTTATCTGTATTACTGCAATGTCTGAAGACCCCAATCAGACACAGGCCGTTGAATACTCAGAGAAAACTCGCAAAGAAAATTCCTGCCAAAAACAAGTTACAATGCAAACTAAGGGGAAAATGTGGATTTAATTAAACCAGCTGAGATAACCACAGAGAGAAAACATGCAAAACAATCATAGGTGAGCACACAGGTATGGTCAGCTTTGACAGCATCCTACAGAAAACCGTTACAAGGATGTGATGAAGGGTTTTGCTTTGTTGAGACCTGTAAGTCATGTTTTACAGGAGTTCTTTTGATTAGATAAAAAAACCCAAAACATTAAAACAGCTACAGATTTAGGTGGCTACCTGCTTATATTTGGAGAACTCCTCACAATCAGCTGAGATAACAAGAATGTTGCCTCACATTATACAAATACTTTTTAGACTACAGAATTTCACTGAAGGTTCAACTCACTTGTGACCTTTTCTGGTAGAAGGTCATGTCCAGTCTATAGGCACATGAAACCTCTTTTGCTCACTGCACCGTAAATACATGGCACACAAAATAGAAGGAAATCTCTCTCTAGATATCACACTTCTTAGTCCTCACTGCATGGACCCATCACACACAGACTTTTTTTTATTAAATTCTACCACATTAAGCCTACACAGTTAAAATTGTACTATGATGACAACATAAGCCACCTCCATCATCCTTTTCAAAACCTCCCTTTAAAAAGAAGAGTTTGTGAACAGGCATAATCCCCTGCAAAGTGCAGTGTGTGAACTAAGTTACCTGTTGTATTTGCTTTAAACTATCACTGTCCAGTCCTCAGTGGAAGGTATCAACATTTTTCAGAGTATCATAATAATTCACATTGTATTTATAGTAAGACAGGTACATTGAAGTACCATTTTTCAATTATCCAAAAAATAGTGTTTCTTTGAAATAATTTATTGAATAACATCTGTCATAATTTTAAAGGGTCAGTGGCTGATACAGTGGAAGTTAGAGAGTTCAACATCTTTAGTGATAATAGTGACTGCATAAACAGTAATCACTCTATTAATCTAGTAATCAGCAAGGTAGCATGCAGCTACCATAGTAACAAGCATAAGATCAACTGCTTCCAAGAAATGCCTGTGCTTCACTCAAGCTGTTCTGCCACGATTTTTAAAGACATGATGGAAAATATAAAAACACATCCTATGTCTTAGAACTCGGCTCTTTCTCTGCATTTCCTCAAGAGACAAGGGAACTCCTCAGAAAAAGAGTTTCACTGGTTTTAACGAGAACGTCCCACTACTGATCAGAAGACAAAGCTTTTGGGGCCATGATCAATGACAGCCCCGCCAACCTTACCTAGCGGGAGTGCAGAACAAACACCATAGGGAGAGCACACACTCTAGGAAGAATCACCTTCCCAAGCATTTCTACAAGGGCTACACAAAGAGATTATTTCTTGCAATAGTCATAGTAAAAGGAGGTCTTGGTATCTAAAGGTTACACACTTTTACTAATATGCTCTTAACCACTGTCAGTAACTCCAGTTAATTATTAATAGCCACCTCTGTTCTTTGCACTTTACAGACACCTCTATCCAATCTCATTTAAACTAAACTCACATACTGTCGTGGTTTAGGCCGAATTGGCTTATGTTGGCAACAGATGCTCTCCCCCTACTTCTCGCTCCAGGAGAAAAGAAGGAAGAGATAAAGAGATTTACAAGTTTAGAATGAACAACGTTCAACAAGTTTCAATATCTTTGTCAGAGAGAGAGAGAGAGGAACAATTTCCAGGAGGGAGGGGGGGAAGTTGGTGTGGTGCAAACTAAGAAGCCTAAGGAGGCAGGATATGCCACAAGGCAGACCCACAGAGGCACTCGGGGCTGGAGTGGCAGGGACACAGTTATTCTGGCTTCCCATCCACTGTGCCACCCCTTATTTAAAATCTATACCTATAGCACAGATTATTTTATTTTACTTAATGTTTCCACACAGACTACTGACTGAATAAACAAGAGAGTCAGGATAAACCTAAGAGAAAGGAAGAGGATGTAGCTAACAGGTTCGTATTTTCAGGAAGGAATTATCCTGGTGTCACATCAAAATATACATATTATTCTTAATTTCTGTGTTATGGTAAAAACTTGAGGAGTACCTGTAGGCATTACATTAAAAACTCATACACAGTTAGGTGCCTTGATCTAGACGTTTAAATTACTCCTGTGGGATGTCTGTCTGAGGCAGTCCTTACGGCAAAGCTAATCTTCACGTATCTGTTTCACTTTTTATCCTTGCACTTGCCTGTATTAACAAGATTAAGAATTAAGGTGGCAGAGAGCTGTCTGTCAAGGGATACCAATTTATCTATTGATTTAATCATCAGAATTACAACCAAATGGAACTCCAGGACTGGGCAAAGGGAAGGTGTTTATTGTGTTATAATTCATGCTGTAAAAGGAAGGCCCTGCAGAAGTCATGCTTGTGGCAGGCTGTGTCACCAGACTCTGCAGGGGAAAGGATTAGGGGGTGGGAGGAGACAGTAAAGTTTTCTTGTAAAAGGATTTTCTTATTTAACTGTTAGGGCCAGAGGGAAGATTTTGCATGTGATCTCTCTACATAGTAAAAAAGAAAAAACGTAAAGAAATTCTGTCTTCTGGATGACTCGCAGATCCAAGCTAAGTCATCCAGGGAGTGTTTAAAAAGGAGCGCAAACACTTATCTTTGTGAAGCCAGGTTCCATTCATGGAGCTCGTATCTCCTCATCCCAAGTCACAACTTACTCTCAATTACGTCACTGCTGTCTGCTTAAAGGAGTTTGTTACTATCTATCTCCAAGCAGAACCTGCTAGTTCAGGGAAGTTTCCGCATTTGAGGCAGACTTTGCCATATTTATTAATAAATATATAAAGCTGCCACAGCCTACACGTACATGGCAGAAAACTCAAAAAACATCCATGTACCACAGACCAACTAGCAGGGAATGAATGAAAGAGAACAGTGCAGCAAAATAAGAAGTTGTTTCTAAAGTTGAACACCAAAAAAAGTGGTAAGAATTGGATTCAAGGAGACACAGGAAGGTTTATTATTTGGGGACTGTTTTGAAGCTTTGCAATTTATCCATTTTGCTGATCTGCTGAAGGCAACTGCTACGAGAGACCATCCCAAAGTCTGGGATAATAAACCCTTTGTTAGAAGATCAGACTGAAAATAACAAAGCATTCACAGATGAGTTTTATTTACTGAAAGGAACGGAGTGCAAAGGTATTCAAAACACACGCAGAAAGTAGCAAGGCAGATAGCAAATGAATCTAAAACAAACCACTTTCAAGCCAGGCACAGGAGAGTGACTCCCCGCAAGTGACAACACTGTAAGGAAACAAACGCTGTTTGTTCTCAACTGACTGCACTTCCGCCTCCTCCCCTTTCATTCAACACTTAGTGCTAGTGATGCTCCCTCCATCTCCATGACACGCTGGTGGCAAATACTTTTATCTCGGTGAGGAAGGTAGGGTGGAGAAAGCATAGGATCACATGGTAAGTTTACACTTGTATTTGCTGGCGTGAAGGGGAAAAGCCTGCTATCAAATAGGTCCCTTATTTAGCAAAAACAATTAAATATTAAGTATAATTGGGTGGAGCATGTGGATCTTGGGTAAATTCAGCAGAGAAGTGTGTGCTTAAGGAGCAAATGGGATAGCTGTGTACATCTGCAACCTTTGCTTTAAAAGCAGTAAATACTGCATGGTCAGAAAAAGAAAATAACTTCCCCCGTTTCGTCCTTTGTACTGGAAGTCGGTTGCCCGAATGCTATTGCTCCTGATGGAATTCAGCTCAAAGTCAGCTGAGACAAACCAGAGCCCCTCACCCCCCTCCTATTATTCGGTACACAGTTCCCGCTAGCCGGTAGCTCGCAGCTCTGACAATGCAGGGAAAGAGGAAAAGAATGGCAGAGGGAAGCAGAGCACAGCTGTACGTTGCAGAATCTCTCCATATTCATTCGCCAAACAAAGCCAGTATTCAAAAAGACAACGAAGATGCAATAGGACCATACCGAATCCATGCCTCTGAGCAGCGAGGGGCTCTCTAACAATGCATTTAAGCAACAGATAGAGATTTACCTTCAAAATGCAGGCCATGTTCTTTCTCTATCCTTCCTACCACAGAGCAGCAGGATTCTACTTTGTGAGCAGCAGTTCCAGTGTCAGGCAAAAGGCTGGTAGAGCTGCAGAACTGCTAGAGCCTACATTCCTGTAGATCCAAATCAGGGTACCACGCATCCAGGATCCGTTAGTCATATTAGTCTTTTTATGCCCCGTTTGTTCCACCCATCAGCTCCTGCCACTGGCTGGGAGCCAGCCCGGTACCTCCCCTCCGTCACATGACCCAATTTGATTCATGGCTCCAGCGTGTATTTTTGTAAGCTCCAGGACGCTCTCGCGCAATACTATACGTACAAATGGCAATCTGTACCTTGCAGATGTTTTGCAATGGTTGGAAATGAAGCTGCGTGTTTATAATTAATCCCTGTGCGACTCTCTAAATGTTCTCCGCAGACGGTTGCTGCCTGTTGGTCAGAAAAGTCCAAGCTCTATTATTTGTGCTCTAGAAATCTTTACGCTGCTTGTTAGCGTGAAGTATCGTTTTATATTCAGCCCTTTTCATGATACAGAAGGCTTCCCCTTTGTCTGAAGGCTGCAACTGTGAGAGCTAATCATTATCAGCAACCAACACAGATATCCCACCAGAGGTGCTTGCATTGTGCTGCGCCTGCCTTTTTGTGTAAAGGGCTGGCACACATCACAGGGAATGGAACCCGTGGGCTGGTTTGGGGGAGTTTCTTTTATTTGTGCAAGTCTGATAAAGGTTCTCTGAACTTTCTTAGGGCTTTCTATACTGCAGCAGGATTAACTGCAGATTAATGCATTCGGCTGATTCGGATGGTCTTACATCATCTCACTAAATTCAAGTTCTTCTCTTACATATCACACTCTAAATATTATAAAGGTTTTACTTCATATTTGTTGCTTCTCCTGCAGCCTCTTTCTCCCCCTTTTACACTTTCCCAGTACTTCTCATTACTACATCTTGGAACCCTTTGCATTTTCTGTACTTGGCACCTTCCCTGTATTCCTTGTGTGCTACATTGCTTCACTCCTGCTGCTTTAATACACACCAAAGAACTCCCTCTCCCGTAATAAATTCCTTGTAGTGGATGTCTTCATCCCCTCTGCAGTAACTCAGGGTACCTGTTTACATGCAGCCAATGCACTCCAGTTAATATTATGAAACTGCTTACCACAAAGATCCTTAATATGTGGAATCCAGAAGGGGTTAGTACTGTGCCGCACATTTAATAACCACTACTGTTCCCTGACTGGCAAGCCTCTGCTGTCCAGGTGCAATCCCTCAAGACAGTAAGTAGGTTGAAACTAAAGGAATTATCTGTCCTCATTTCTATGCAGGGGCAAATCAGCCCCAAGAGCAGAGCAGAAAGGGACTGGGGAGGGTTTCTTCTGCTCACACTCCTTGGCTGCCTTCCTGTGCACTTCCAAAGGAGGTGCCAATTTGTGTTGGGCCTTTACACCACCCCTCCAGAGCGCTGTAGTTTTACACAGGTCCTGCAAATTCCTCAGCCCCTCTCACCACTGGAAATCCACCTCTTTGCTCAACTACAGCCACAAGCCAAAGCTCGAGGTGAAAACTGCAGTTTTGTTGGGGACACTAATGAAAAAAACATATTGGTTTCTAACTATGAGTTGTCTAACATAAGGAAGTATCTAAACAACAAATCAGTGGAAGAAGCTTGTGAGGGAGGGACCTGTGATCTTTTTTTATTAGAAGCTGCCATCAATAAGTGTTACATCATTCTGGATTGCAGTTTATGCCTCTCTAAGGACTAGTTATTCATAAGGAGTTCTCTAACAAAGCTCTGTTTTTTAATGACTAAGATACACAAATTACTGGTTTTTTTCCAAATTAAAAAATAATTACCTCTTTTTCTCTCCAGCAGTCAAGCATCTAGTTTTTCTGGGACTGAAACTATTTCTTCCATTTGTGTAGTAGGCATGGGAGAAACTTCTGCAACAAATGAAAAATATTTCATCCCCTTCCCACCCGCCCCCCTTACCAACTCTGTAAGGAACAACAGGAATGAGACTTAGAGAGAAACTGTCCTGAAAAGGTCAAGCATTTCAAGATGTCCAAAGCACTGAGGAATTTCCAGTGAATGGTATTCCTTAAGGAAAGGCAGAGATGTGGGTAGGTGTTTTGTTTTAAGCATTTCTCTGACATGGTTTGATTCTAAATACCATAGCAGACAAAACGTGGTGACCTTTAACTTTTAGACTTTTTGTAAATGGACATTTATCTTAAAGATACTTCACCATTACTTCACTCCAGTGACAGCCCTCCTTCTCTCCCCCACCGCAATCCAACCACCTCTGATTCACCTGCCTGCTGGGATGCTTGTATGACAGGGCATAACAAAAGTAACACCTTAGGTTGTCCAATAGGCAGCCACAGCCCCTCTAAGTTTTCTCAGTTTAGTAAAATACAGTAAAATATATTTTTCTGGAATACTAAAAATGCTGTAAGTGCCTATGAGTTTCCTGCAGTGTTCAGTGTCCCACACAGTGTTCAGTGTCCCACAGCTCCTATTGGCCATTTCCAGCCAACAGGGATCCCTGCAGCAGCAGCAGCTTTTGTTTTAGACAATGCTCTGCTAGTGCTTGTAAGAGAGCCATGAGAAACTCTGCGTTTGTTCTCTGCCAATACAGACAAAGCTTCAGTTTTTTCTTTCAGAACTTAGAGAGGAGAAAATGTAAACCCATGCCTTTCAGACAAATATGCACTTTCTTTAAGGAGGGATATGAGATTCCACTTTATTTGCTCCTGGGGACAAGAACTGAAGGTGTGACTCTAGCTGAGATCACCGTAAACAGCAGCAGCAGAAAGTCCAGCCTTAGGCTGAGCTAATTTCACCTCACAGAAACTACATGAAGAGATGCATCCACCAAATGATAAAAGCAAACAAACGTTGTAAGCACATCTTTTCCATAAGCCTCATGAAGTATTTCACTTGAATTTAAAATGCTCTTGAAATCAGCTTTAGGTCAAACATAGCTCACTCAAATTTCAGTCGCGCCTGCAACTTTCCTTCCAAAATGAGCACAGTTGTTGCCTGGTAGGGATGTCAAAGGCAGCATGAAACTGCCTTTCAAGACTGAATCATTGTGACAGGCCACACAAAGTCAGTATTTCTAGTTCTGAGGAGAAAGACATGGCATATTTGCCGTCTAGTTAAAACCCTGCCAATGCATTCCTATGAAGATGCAACATTGGGGAAAATACGGTTGTTTGCGCAGTAAACTTTTTCAATTCTAGGTCTTAAAAACTAAATCTGTCATCATAAATCAATCCTTTGTGGAGAAAGCTGATTAAACCTTAATTTGCAAAGATTATTACGGCTACACAATACCAGAATTCAAAAGTTTCTCTACACTGCCAATATGGCTAGCTATGCTGGGCTAGACTGTGCCATGAATATCGCTCAATTAGTTTCTAAGGTGAATGGACATCACAGAATAGTTTGGGTTGGAAGGGACCCTTAAAGGTCATCTAGTCCAATCCCCCCTGCAATGATCAAGGACACCTTCAACTAGATCAGGTTGCTCAGAGCCCCATCCAACCTGAACTTGAATGTTTCCAGGGATGGCACATCTACTACCTCTCTGGGCAACCTGTTCCAGTGTTTCACCACCCTCATTGTAAATAATTTCCTCCTTATATCTAGTCTGGATCTACCCTCTTTTAGTTTAAAGCCATTACCCCTTGTCCCATCGCAACAGGCCCTGCTAAAAATTTTGTCCCCATGTTTCTTATAAGCCTGAGGTACTTTAAGTACTGAAAGGCTGCAGCAAGATCTCCCTGGAGCCTTCTCTTCTCCAGGCTTAATAACCCAAACTCTCTCAGCCTGTCCTCACAGGTAAGGTGCTCCAGCCCTCTAATCATTTTTGAGGCCCTCCTCTGGACCTGCTCCAACAGGTCCATGTCTTTCCTGTGCTGAGGGCTCCAGAGCTGGATGCAGTCCTCCAAGTGAGGTCTCACCAGAGCAGAGTAGAGGAACAGAACCACCTCCCTTAAACTGCTGGCCACGCTTCTTTTGATGCAGCCCAGGATACAGCTCACGTCCAGCTTTTCATCCACCAGTATCCCCAAATCCTTCTCTGCAGGGCTGCTTTCAATTCCTTCATCCCCCAGCCTGTATTGATATCAAGGGTTTCCCTGACCCACGTGCAGGACCCTGCACTTGGCCTTGTGCAACCTCATGAGGTTCACATGGGCCCACTTCTCGAGCTTGTCCAGGTCCCTCTGGATGGCATCCGCTCCTCAGGCATGTCAGCCAGACCACTCAGCTTGGTATCATCCACAAACTTGCTGAGGGTGCACTCAATCCCACTGTCTATGTCATTGATCAAGCTATTGAACAGTACCGGTCCCAATTTGGACCCCTAAGGGACACCACTTTTCACCAATTTCCATCTGGGCATGAAACAGTTGACCATCGCCCTCCGGATGCAACCATCCGAACAATTCCTCATCCACCGAGCAGTACACCCATCAAATCCATATCTCTCCAATTTAAAGAGAAGGATGTGGGGCGGGAATGTGCCAAAGACCTTACTGAAGTCCAGACAGATGACAACTGTAGCTCTTCCCTTGTCCTCTGATGCAGCCACTCCACCACAGAAGGCCACGGGAGTGGGCGGGCAGCACTTGCCCTTCATGAAGCCATGCTGGCTGTCTCTAATCACCTTCACCTCCCTGTCCTCCATGTGCCTTAGCATAGCTTCTAGGAGGATGTGCTCCATGATCTTCCCAGACACAGAGGTGAGGCTGACAGGTCGGTAGTTCCCAGGGTCCTCCTTTCTACCCTTTTTAAAAATGGGTGCAATGTTTCCCTTTTTCCAGTCAGTGGGGACTTCACCTGACTGCCATGACTTTCAAATGTCCTGGAGAGTGGCTTGGCAACTACATCAGCCAATTCCCTCAGGACTCTGGGGTGAGTCATGCAGCTGATGAAGCTGTACTTTCACCTATGATAAGAACTTCAAAGCCAAAACCCCATGAAGAGTTAGCAGACTTAAACATTAAGCAAGTTAGTCCCACATTTTGTATTTTAAAAGTGCCTGTTTAGAGAGTCTGAAAACTATCATCTTCTCACTAACTGTTGAAATCAGACACTGTCTCCTCTAGTGGAAATGTGCCAAAAAGGAAGAAACTATTTTTACACTTGGTGCCACTACAAAGTTTTATCAGGCAGGGATGACGCAAGATGGCATTTCTCACCCTTCAGGTGCAACTTGAGTCAGTGGTTGAGTAACAGATCTGCTGCTCTACTGTTACCCAGACAACTCATCTTGCCCAACCTTCTGTATCAATTTTTCCTTACCTCACGTAAATCACCATTAGAGGAAAGCAATATGAGCTACTCAGCAGCCCGATGGTGTGACAGAGGTAGAAGTTGAGATGACAGGAAGACAGCAGGCTATGATTTGAACAGGAAATCTTATCAAGTTATCCAAACGTTACATGCAATTTTAATTTAAGCCTTTTCATGAGCCTGACTTTTCAGGTAAGAAAAAAAGCTAAATCAAGCTAGTGTGCTTCATTTCAGAGCTGACCTCCTGCTACACTCTATCTGGAAAGCAGAAGCTGAGGAGAACACATGGGGCGTAATACAGCTTGAATTCTACCTTTACTTTTCAGAAAATCCTTACAGCTTAAAACAAGCATGCCATATACACATTAGTGAAAGAGCCCAATCGGAAGTATATATTGCCCTACCCAGCTTCCTTCTCTGCACAATTCGTCTGTACCTTACTCAGCTGCAGGACAACCATGCTACATTGAAAAAAAAAAAAAAAAAGTTTAGTTGTAGAATACTTCTGCATGTTTTACTGGCAGGAAACAAGGATTGCTTGGCATCATTAGTGCTATTAGAAATTCAGCTCATCACCTCAGTATTATTCAGTGTCATGGTAACAATTTAGCATAGCCACACAGCACTTTCAGACCTTGCATGTTCTTGAGCTCTATTTCTGCTCGGGTCAGGCTGGGCAACTGATCATCGGGTGGTGAGAGTGACTTGTGTCTTGCAAATTCTTTTACTATTATTATAATTGTTATTTTCCTTTCCCATTATTGTTCTATTAAACTGGCTTTATCTCAGCCCACGAGTTGTTTTTTCTTTCCCCTCTCCCCTCCTCTTCCCCCTACCCTTCAGGGCAGGTAGGGGGCAGGAATGAGTGAGAGGATGCAATGGTCCTAGTTGCTGCCTGGGGTTAAACCATGACACAGTCCAAACTCATCTGAGAACTTCAGGTTGCTGCTTCTGAAGTTGCTTATTAAACCGTAACCATTTTACATCGAACTGCAGATTGTTCTGTTTTGTATTAATAACAAAGTGTATGTCATAGTTTATTCTCAAATTTGTTTTAACAGAACAAATGGAATTTAAATGGAATTCAAAATACAGCCAAAAAAAAAGAAAAGGTGCTCAGAGAAGAAAACTGTCCATCTTTCCAGGCAGCTTTCCTCTAATTAAAACAGACTAAGCAACTCTGAAAGGTGCCACGTCCACTTATACCACCAACTGTTTTGCCTGTATAAAAATAGTAAGATAAACAAATGTATAACTTGCTGCAGTCTCCAGGAGAAGAAAATCCATGAATAATATTCTGAAGGGCATTGAAAAGCTAAACCATGTGTTTGAAAAGGCGCTGTCATTTAAAGGTAATGTTACTGACTAGAGAATGTGGTTGGTTGATAGATATTTCTTGATAATTCTTCAGCCAAGGACATATTTGGTTTTTCCATTATTAACTTTTTAGATTCTTTGCTGCTATTATTAATGCCTTACACTCCCACTATTTTTATAACATATAATTCTAACATCACAAAAACATTAATGTTATTTCACACTTAGCTATGTCCACGTCAATTTGCTCTCTTATGAGATTTTATCTTGGAGAATACAGGTATTCACATAAAAGGAGCTTAGGTAAAGGAACCAGCGATGACAATATTGAAGGCCTTAAACTGGAACAGAAAATTTAAACCCAGCATTTCAACTTAGGAGAATACCTTGTCCTGAACTGCAAAAGCAGAGACTGTCCCCTGCCGTGCTTCCTCCAAAGATCCAGTCAGCTCCTGGTTTTATTGGCTAAGCTTGTTATTATCCAAACTGCCTGTCTTTTTAAAAAAAAAAAAA
>KZ505709.1:929444-946072 GCA_002844005.1 Limosa lapponica baueri | reverse complement strand
GGGGGGAAGGAAAGAAAAGGACAGTTTTGCGTTGTCAGGCAGTTGCTAGCAGACAGTAGGGTCCACTAACTGTCAAGACCCTCTTGGGTGGAACTCCAAAAGTCCCATATACCAAACAGAGCAGGGAAAGAAATCCTGCTGTTTTCATTCCTAGCAATTAACTGGTGGAGCAGCCAGGCTGGAGCAGTCCTCAGGCAGTCCATCTGAGACAGAGTTTGGATTAGGCCTGGCCAGCCCTGTCTGCACCGAGAGATGTCCCAGGAGGCAGCAGAATTTACAACATGAACTGGTTTAAATAGTGGCATGGGAACAAACACACAGGTCTTTTTCTGAGATATGTATTTATCAGAGTGTATGAAGTCTTCTGGAAAGGTAGGAAACATACTACTTACACTGAAAAAACCCAACACACCTCTGAAGGTTAAGTCCAGCCCAAAGAGCACATCTGTGACTCCTGCACCTTCCTCAGGTAGACTGCAAACCTCAGGGTCACTAACGGCGATGACTATCAGGGAAACACTACCTTGATCATCCCACAGAGTAAATAATGATACTTTGTAGTCCCACACCAGATAGGGAGTCTGCAGCACCCTAATGGAAACTCCAGGGTCAAAGATAGACTAGCAATACTGCTGTAGACCAGCATCACAAACAGGAGACAGATGCTGCCTTCTCTGCAGCTAAAGACACATATGCCCTAGAGCTCCCCCACAACACAGACCTCAGTTTTGCTTCCTATTTTAGCAGCAATGCAAGCTCACTCAGAAAATAAGGCTTATGGTGGTGTAAAACCCTATGAGCAGCGGTACAAGAACACCCACCTGGCTCTTGTGAATGGAAATTGCCCATGCCAATTTTAAAGGCAACTGTTGGCGACTCAGATGAACTCCTGATGGTCCTTTGAAGACCCATTTCTCCATTTTGATGACCTGTGTGACCCCACAGAGAAATCTAACCTTAGGCAGCCCTGTAGGAATGGAAGCAGAAGAGAAACATGGATTCATTCGTGACACTCATGAGCCAGGAAGCTAGCAGTCTAAGAACACTGTTTTTCCCCTTCCTTCCCCATGTCAGTCTTTCATAAACAAATAAAATAAATAAAATCCCCCACAAAAAAAACCTTAAACCCACACACAGAGTAAATAAGATGTCCTGAAATGACATCTGGCACCTACTTAAGCAGGAGAATTAAAGTAGATAATTTATCAGTTGAGATGCAGAGAAAAATACACATTGCAGGTATCAGAACATTATCCTGAGACAAACGAACACAAAAAACCTTCCCAAAACAACAAGACCTGCTTCAACGTAACAGGCAGGAAATGCCTTCTCCTTGCTTTCCATCAAATTATTCTTAGCAGACAAAATTAACAAGTCATCAGCAGTCAATGATAAATTCTTTTGGTTTTTCCTCCTCCCTCAATAAAAGATCACAAAGCTTACTTACCTTTCTCTTCACTTTCAAATCCTACAACAACTCCTCGTGCCCCATTCACCAGCCCTTGAGACACATCCAAATTCTTAGCTAGCATCACCTACAGAGGAAGAGAAAAATCCCTTGGTGCACTGTCTTTACAGCCTGTTCAGCCACCTGCAGCTCAGCTTCTAGCCAGGAAGCACAAGCACTGCAGGCTTGTGTGGCCACAGCCACATCATCCTGTTGCAGGATACGCAACTGTCTCTGATTTGATTGAAACTGTTTAACAGCCTTTTCTTCCTAGGATTCCTAGCTACATCATTCTGCAGCACTGAACACTTCACTAGAGCTGCTTCTGTCCACAGCTGCAAGCTCAGATCCAGGCAACAGATTCCCATTGCCCAAACATCAACAAGTCTAGACATATATAGATTCTGGGAACACCCAAGGAACAACTCCCCAGGGCAAACAGTGCTGCTGCTGAGCACAGTCGTGCATCCTTTTCCAATCTGATGGCCCCAGCTCACAGCAAAGACTCCAGTCCTGCAAATTTGGCAATCTGTGCCATACTCTTACGGGTCAGGAGGGTTGCTGTAGCTGGAGTTGAGACTGCAGGCAAGGACTGCCCATGCTCTCTGCTACCTGGAAGCTTCTAAACCTGATTGGAAAGGTGTATCAAAGTCAGAGCGGTCACCACTGTCCACAAGACATGGACATGTGCTCAAATCAAATCAATTCTCTGTTTGGTAAGATTCCAAGCAGAAAGGATACAAAGATTGGGCTAGAGTCCCCTGTTGGCCTGGCATAGCCATTCTGTACAGAACCTGCATCCTGTGCATTCAACTACTCTATGCATTTATCATTTATCTGCTACTCCTTTTTTTTTTTTTTTTTAAAATGCCATTTGATCCCCTGGTCTTTCACAAATGTATGTACACACACTCACTTGAGCTCCAAGCTTTAGCTCAACTCTACCACCCACAGGACACTGAGCATCAATTAACTTCACCAGCATTGGGTCACTGTCCAGAGCCTCAAAAATGTGCACTTCTCCTGTTAAAGAAAAGAAAGATGTGACAAATTGCAACCCTTGAACATATTCCACACAGCACTGCAGGAGGCTCAGCATTTATTTCTAGCAGCAATTCCTCTTTTAATATGTGTCCCGCTCTGCTGGTAGGACATTTTCACACAAAAATTATTACATCTAACAGCAGAAAGCTCACTATTGCCTCTCTTCCCAACATACCTCCCAGAGCATAAGATAGCTCGGAACCAAAGGCCAGCAGTAAATAGGAACTGAGCAGTCACCATTTTGAGCATATGAGCAGTTTCACTTGCTGCCAACACCAGATCTCCAAAGAGGACTAAGGAAGAATCCTAGGGCCAGACAGGAAGGCAGAAATTAAATGGCCCTCAATTCAAGTTGTGGATGGATAGAGCACAGCCTTTCTGAGCTGCTATAGAAAGAAGCAGCAGGGGTATGGAGGCTATAATGATGCACCCCATCCCACAGCAAGCAACAACCTCACTGGGTATTATAACACCAAGAAATAACTGTGGATTTCTAAGCAAAAAGCTGTGAAGCTTTTTCCCCAGGCAGCTCGACTCCAACACACACGTCTTGGACTGCTGCAGCTGTGCATGACAAAACAGCAGTTCCTCCTGACACTGCTGAGTCCCCATTGCATCCAGTCAGAGCTCAGCCCCAAAGCCAGCAGCTTCCTCCAAGGGGTTCACCTGATAGCTGCTGCAAGCGGCGCTCGTTAGTTATTTCTACATCATCTTTATGGGTGCAGAGCCGTGTAGCCAGGATCCCATCACGCTCAGACCTGTTAGTAGCGGTCTGCATCAGCAGCCTGGTAACCTCCTCTGTGCACCTGGTAACCAGGAAAAGGGGATTATTGTTTAAAGTGATTGGGAACAGGTCTTGAGCAGCAGGAACCTCCACACAGCTGGATCAGGCTGTGCAAGTCCCAAAGCCTCTAGAGAGAAGGACAGAGGAAGATAACTACACAAAGTTGGAGAGCCGTCCAAGTTTGTGTCCCGGGACTGGGATCCATTGCCTTCCTGAAGATAAATTGCAAAGACGGACCCTAGAAAGGATCCTTCCTTATCAGATCAGCTTATATAAAACCTGCTTATATTGACTACAGCATTTATATCTGTTGTCCTCAGCCACACATTCCTGATAGAACACAGGGAAGAAGTGACGAACTGTTCTTTGCTCCATCAGTAGGGAGCAGGGATTAACAAAGAGAGACAAGTTTCACCTCACCTGCCCAAACGGACTGTACTCAGGAGTGATACAAAGGTCTTGTCAGTCTGTCTCCGCACTTCAGTCAGCTCCATATTTATGTGGATGCATTTCCTCCAGCTTTTTGCCTGGCAAATCATTCTCTTGTTAAGAAAGAGGCAGACTTGAAATATGAAGAGGAGTTTAGGGACAGGTTTGTACCTGGAAGCAGAACTTGGTTTCTTCATTCACCTTGCAGACTGGGGGAAGCTGCAAGAAGTCCCCACAGATGATTAGCTGAATTCCTCCAAAAGGCTCGTCCCGTTTTCTGACTGCCCTGAAAGGGAGGGAAGAGAGGAAAATCTCTGAATAAACTCCAGGAACTGGACAGTCAGCTCTCAGAAGTTACCTAATCTGACAGTACCTTCAGACATACACCACATGTAGTAAAATATGATTATCCTCAGCTGTGTCAGAAGAGCTCAAATAATTAAGCAATGCTCTTAGAAGACACTAATTTTTCTTTACCTACCCACCCCAAGTGTCATTACCAGCTTCTTTGGTAGCTCCTGTACCACAACTGCTTCTCTCTGCAAGAGAGCACTGCTGGGCACAGTGCAGACAGACAGTTGTATTCCAGACTCAGCTCTACAGCCAACACTGGCTCTGGAGATGGAAACAGCAACCAGAACAGCCACAGCTAGAGAGTGAGGACAAGATCAAGATCTATCTCAAGAGAAAGATCTGCCCAGATGCTGACTATGAATTCATGCTTCCTTCCAGTCCTATACCAGGGAATGCCTTGTATCCATTCATATAACCAGAGGAAAGAAGCAGCCTGGAAATTCAGGGAAACTCATGACTGTTAGTTGTTTGACCTGACCAATTGCTTACCTCGCCACTGCCTCCAGCCTGTCAAAGAACTTGCCATCCACCATCGAGATCTCATCGATAATTAAGTGCTGGCAGGCCAGCCAGTGCTGGCGCACCCCAGGCCTCTCCGCCAGCTGAATGCACTGTTCCAGCGGCGCCTTCCCAGAGCCGATCCCTGGCAGGGGAGAAGAAAGCAAAGATTTGGGAAGCTGCTGACTCTTTGGGATGGGAGCGAGAGCTCCCAGCCTTTTGCTGCCAGGCAGACCGTTACCTGCAAAGGCATGGAGAGTGGTGCCACCGATGTGGCATGCCGCCACCCCCGTGCTGGCTGTAGCGTAGGTGCTCTTCGGAGGGAGGGACCCCACGATCTTCTTCAGCAGGAACGACTTCCCGGTCCCTTGGAGGAGGGAGAGAAGAAGCAGGTGAGCAGCGAGGCCTGAGGACTTTCCCCGGTGAGAGCCGCCCGGCGCCCTCACCTGCGCAGCCGGTGAAGAAGATGCTCTTCCCGCTCCTCACAGCGCCCAGCACCGCCTCCTGCTCCGCCGAGAGCCTCGCCGGGGGCCGCCTCTCCGCGCGGGGCACCTGCGGGGCGGGCGGCAGCACGTTGTGAGACCGGGGTCTGTAACCGGGGCCGCCCCCCTCGCCCCGAGACTCACCTCCGCCGGGCGCTGCCCCTGCTCCTCGCCGCCGCGGAGGCGGCCGGTGCCGCACAGCAGGTCTCGCTCCTGCAGCGGGCTGATGAGGGCGAAGGCCGGCGGCGGCCGGTCCAGCAGCCGGGGGACGCGCGGTGCGCCCCGCGGCCCGGCGACCACCTTGACCCGCAGGAGGCGGAGGAAGCGGCGCAGCGCGTCCGGGGGGCAGTCGGAGAGCAGGACCTGGGCGCCGCCCGGCCCCACCCGCACCGTCGCCCGCCCGTCGCCGGCGAACCGCGTGAAGAGCCGCACGGTGTCACCGGCCAGCAGGAAGCTCAGCGCCGCCCCGCCGCTGCCGCCGACCACCCGCAGCACCGGCTGCCGCAGCTCGTTGCGGCCCAGCAGCACCAGCGCGCCCCGCATCACGCGGCGCCGCGGGGCCTGTCCCCCCGGCAGCGGCTCCTCCACGGCCACCGTGCAGCGCAGCTCCGCAGCCTCCATGCCGCCGCACCAGGCGTTCAAACCCGCCGCGTGCAGCCGCCGCCAATCAGCGCCAGGGGCTTTAACCCGGCGGCCAATAGGAGGCGGGGAGACCCGAAGCGCACCCGCCGGGCCCAATCAGCAGCCTCATAGGTGACCACGTGAGGCGTTGCCGGGCAACAGGACGCCGCGTCGCCCGGAGGGACCATGGCCGCCCGCAGCGGGAAGAAGGAGCCGCCGGACCCGGTGCAGCAGAACCAGCTCATGTGCGAGCGGGTGCGGAAGGAGCTGCAGTGCCAGAAGCTGTACACGCAGTACAGCGTGAACCCGCTCCACCGCGGTGAGGCGGCCCTGCGGTCATGGAGAACTGGCGCGGAAGCCCCAAGGGCAAGGCGCAGGGCAGAGGGCAGGTTGCGTGAGGCGGGGGCCCGAAGAGGCCCCGGAGCGTTCAGCTGCATGTCAGGGACAACCAGCTGCACCCAAGAATACCAGCAGCAGCCAGTAAGAGGGGTAGAGATGGAAGGAGCAACTGGTGGGCTTTTCTTTTGCCTAAGGAACCAGTCTGCATGCTCACAGACAGAGCAGAGACATAACCAATTTGCCCAGATTAGATGGTGCCTTAGTAAACGTGTAGAAGTGAGGCAACTATTTAGGATCTGGAATCCACAGATCCTGAGAGAACATCAGAGCTAACATGGGGTAGAAAGCCTCTCGACACTACACCGTGATTCTTCAGCCCCTGGGCTGATTTCTAGCTGCCAATTCACAGTCATAGAACATCACAATCTGTGCAAGCACACACGGGTGACGTGAATAGAATCACTCAGGTCTAGCTTTTACAATTAAACAAAAACAAACCAAAGGAAAAGAATTTCCTGATACTTGCCACTCTGCAGGCCTCTACTTGGATGGGGTGGAACTTTGTTGTGTTAAATGCGGGCAGCATCCAGCAGAAGAGCCCTTAGCACGCTTAAGGCCCTTCCCTTTCTAGGAAGTCGCTATTAGTCAGTACTCTATCACATTTTCTTCTGTTGACATGCTGCTCTTCCTTTACAACTTCAGTGAAGCAGCTGGGCCCAGCCTGGGGAATAACCAAAAGGAACACTTGCAATGATAGATATTCTATACCTGGCTGCGATGCTAAATTCATACTAAAGTAATTCACCTGCACCATTTCTTTCCAGTTCACACGATCACCAGGAAGCCTATGTCTTGGCATGATAATACAGAAGAGGTGGCAGATGGTAAGACATCTCTGAACATCTTGTGATAATTACATAAGAAAATGACTAATAAATAAGATTTTTAAATTCCAGTTAGTTTAAAAGATGGCATACATGGCAACAACCCTATGACAACAGAAGAAAGTTAAATTCATTCATTTTTGTTAAACATAAGGCAGGTTTTTTTCCACCTTAAGGCCCTTTCCCATTACTTTTCATTACTGGTACAAGCTTGCATTCAAGCAATTATGCTTTTATTTTTGTTTTTATTTATCACACTACAAAATTCTGCTTAAGAATCTAAACCTCTTTCATGGGAAAATAAAAAAAAAATCTAGAAACATGTTTTATACGTGCACATTGCCCGTCATTGCAGATTCTACCTAACCCCTGCAGTAAAGTGCTGAAATAGCCGCTCCGTCTTGCTTTAGAGCACTAGTAACAGGAACCCTTATAGCAACCACTCACATTTCTAATATGCCAATTTTATTTGAAAACCTTAATGGTGGGTTAAGGTTGGCCTGCTCTAGTCAAGGATTAGGGGGGAAAAGAAAACAGAAAAAGGAAAAGGCAGCAGGTCTCAGGCAACCGAGAAAGATGAGAGCTAATGTGGAGCACTGGTTGGTACTAGGGGTGGTATAAGAAAAGCAAGATGCTGCAATACAGTAGACAGGAATGACAGAATCAAGAGGACAGTATAGACAGGCAAATCTTGAAACTTTATCAGGATAAATTGGAATACAAATGTCATCCTGCATTCGCAGGAAGATCATTCGCAGAAGCACAGAGGTTGCCTCCAACCTTCGCTTTCTTGCCATTGGTCAGGCAGTGTTAGGATGTCCCATTCTAACACGCATCTACAGGTGACTTCTTTAAATTTACTTTCTTTCATTTGTATTTGTGTCTCTTAAACCAACAGAGAAGTTTCTGAATCTTTTTCACCATGCAGCACTGGAGCCAACAAAGAAGTATTCAGAGCCACAAACTGAAAGCCAGGAAATTGGCTGGACCACAACACCTTTGGTGAGTAGGGTGCCTAAGGGCTTGGCTCTTTGCAGGATTTGGAGAGGTTCAGCCTATCACACTGAAAGATGTTCATGCAAGAAAATAATTTGTGACAAACGTGGAAAACAGGAATGACTAGGAATGAGCAGAGCTGCTCATGGACAACAAGCTTTTAAAGTGTACTCCTAAGACAACTCTTCACACTGGCACAGGCTTGTGAACACAGAAATAGTAGACTTCCCCTGAGAAACCTGCATGCAAAGTATCTACAATGACAGTTAACCCCAAGCATATTGCCAAATGCCACACGTGTATTCACGGCTATTTATTAAAGCATTCAGCCATGAGAAATGGCATAGTGAGCAATGTGAAGTGACATACATTAAGTACTGTGAAAAGAAATGTGCTGCTGTACAGTATCTTTCAAACAAATTGCAAGCAGAACCATAAAATTAATAATTAGCTAAGTAAACCTGAGGCAGAATACACCAGTGAGGATTCATTTGGGAAAGCGTGAATAAACAGGAGGAAAAGAAATGTTATTAACAAGATGAGACATCAATCACATCTCACAAACAAATAGTTGTGACAATGACTGACTTTGTAGAATAATGTTTCGAGAAAGGCAAATGAGGGCCTGATTAATTTTGGCGTGTTACAAAGAAAACTAAGATAAAGAAGAAAATATGATCGTCTTCTGCAACTTTTCCTATTACACTTCATGACAAGGCTAGAGACAGACAGCCCCGCAGGGCTTTACACTGTTAGATACTGCTGGTAGGATTAGGCTGGCAGGAAAAAGGCAACTAAATTTGCATGTAGGGAAGTGAGTTAAATTTATGAAGTCAGAACTCATGATGCTGTTTCATATGTCAAGTTTTCCTTTTTCACCAGGTTCTACTGTAATGAAGCAGCGAACATTCTCAAATAAGAGGTACCCTACTCATTTGTCATTTGGGCATTTCTCAGCAGCAAGAACACCGTGCATCACTCTTCTCAGGAGAGACTACTACTACTAATTCTAGTAAAAGCACATGACTGTTCATCATTTTTCTTTCCCAGATTCACATGGACCGTAATGATTGCAGATTCTACTTGCCACGCCGGAAAACTGACATCACTAAATAAACAGCTGCCACAGGTCATGGGGAGGAGCAGTCGGAGAACCTGCAGCAGTAGAGTGGCAAAGCCACACAACTTAAATAGAAGCAGTTAATGACATCGAATATGTTAGGCTCTGCTTGTTGTTACGTGAGTCTGGTAGATTTCTGGCAAGAGAAGATGGCAAGAAAATGGAAGAGACAACCTCAGTCTGTCCAGATTTGCAGCCTGACAATAGTTATAGAAATAAACCTATTTCTAAGATTGCTGCATTTGTCTCACTGCTGTTTCCAAACCCATTTACAGAAATAGTCTGAAAAACATTTTAACATCTTGACAGGCTTCAGACTTCTTATTCTGACATCAGCAACGTGACCCAGAGCTCAAGTTCACCACATACATGTCAACAGTAGCTGTGGAAAAAGCTGTCAGAACGAAGGGAACAAAGCGTAGGCTTCAGCCACCATTCATAACACAAGTAAACATGAATTAGACACAGTTCTGTGCAAACCATTTAATGCGTTCACACACCAAAGGTTTAAGTAGAAAACAACCCTTCAACAAAACAGATGACAAGAAGAAATTAGTGATAAGGCACTAGTTTCCACTGACTTTCTTGCCACTTGGAAGCATCCAGCTTGCTCCACGGTTAGCTGCTGGATGACAGCAACAGCGAATCTTGCAACACACAGAAACATAGGAACCCCAATAGGGAGCACAGTTCTCTTATCGTGCTCGGTTCTTCATCTTCTGCCTTGCTCTCTTTCCAGGTCTCTTCTGCAAAAAAAAAAAAAAAAAAAAGAGAGAGATTCAGATCTTTATTTTCATGTCCTCAATCTTTGTTCTAGCTCCACAGCTCAGGGAGCATACCAAGGAGAGGACATTTGTCAGCACCTCTGGAGAGGGATGTTTTGGGACACAGGTAGCAACAAACAGTACTTGCTAACTCTCCCACTCATTTCCCTGTCGAGATACTGAACCACCATCCTCAACTCAGTCTGCAACTGAATTATACCCACTTCCCAAAGACAGGCATTGTCACTTCCGGATGCTGGAGGCACCCATCATGCACTCACCTCTCCCTCACAGACCAGGGCTGGCCTCCTACCCAACCAGGATCATTTGCATGCAACATTTTACTTACATTGAGGGCTTTTTTTCCTCCTTTTCCTGCTTTTCCTGGGCCTTTGTTGTGAGCCACTTTTGGCCTGAAGCTGGATACGTCATTAAAACTCTCCTTTGTGTTCCACTTTGAGCCCTTCTTCTTCCCCCCAAAACCAAATTTCTGATTTTTGTATCGTCTTTTGGCATTTGGTCTGAAAAACAACAGAACAGCGTCATCGCCCACGTTCCTTTCCTCAGGAAGCTCTCATGAAGGCACATGTATCTGCTGATGAACTCCCATCTGCCATCATAAACCTTTCCCCTCTTATAGAAGAGGCAGAAATTAGCACATTTCACTCTCCATTCTATCCTGCCCACAGTTTTCCTCCTCTCCAGGGACAGAAAGCCACCTGAGACTTATTTTAACGAACATTAATCAGAACAGCTTTCTTGTTCCACAAAATGACCCCCTAAAAGACTGAAAAAAAAATATCAGGGACTCTGCATTTAAATATCTTTCTTTTCTGGTCTCACCCTTTCTTTATCCGTTGATTTGCACTGCCTTTTTTATTGCCCTGAGATGACGTCTGCTCTTCATCTAGAAAATCCAGCTTGTCAGAGAGACCTGCAAGAGCAAAGACATAACAGTTGCTCAGCTATCACCACAGAAAATAGGAATTTTCAGTCCAAGCAAGTAATAGCTGCATTCACCCTCACTGAAGAACAGCTCCTTGGGAGGATTTTCACTGCCACTGGCATGTGATTCTGCACAGAGTGCACTGCCCAGCACTACAGATTGACACCACTCATCCCACTGCTTTACATTGCTCACACATCAGTATTCCCATCACACGTTCCCAACACAAATTAACTTTACCTTTCTGGTATTTCTTGACTGCATTCAACATATTTTTTTTCTCCTTCTGCCTCCTCTGCAGAATCTCAGTTTGCACCTGAGGTTAGAAGCAGAATGTTAGTGTTGTTCCTTGTTTTGTCCCATACCTTTTTCTGTTTTCTATTTTTCTTTCAAGGTATCCCATTTTTTCCTCTGTCTTCCTTCAAAGCAGCTACATAGAAGACTAGAGAGATTCCACATATTTTAGCCAGCCTCCTGTACACACAGCCTCCTGTGAGACCTCCAAGTCTCACTGTCTAAGTTCCTCACTCAGGCTTTATATTCTTGTCATAAATAGGTCCCTTTTGAAGCTTATCCTCACCTTCTTGCCGTATTTTCTCATTGCACGGAGCTGTTTTGCTTTCTCAGACCTCTCCATTGCTTCCTGTTTACTCTTAAGCTTCTGTCGAATCTTATTAGAACATAGAAAAAAAAACCAAAATTTATCAGTAATGCAAAAGAAAAGGAGAGAGTTTTATGATTGATGTGCAGTTCCAAAATAAATAATTATATGAAACATCTCTCAATCAGATAATGCTTAATTAATCTCCAAAGTTACTCACTGGCTACCTCCCTGAAACAATGCAGGTTTTTTTGCTGATTATAAGGCATAACGGTCCTTCAACTCAAGGCAGGAACAGTTACTACAGAAACTGATGAACTGATCTGTAGCCAAAATGTGGTTAACAAGACAAAACCCACAGAGAAGCAAGATAAAGCCTTATAATGGGCTCTAATGGAACCGGTAAACAAGACTATCTTGTCAGTTTACTCAGGTGTACGTAGAGGACTTGACAGCTTCTTTCTTGTCATTATTAAAAGTGAAGCACTGAAGAAGAGTCAACAATCCTTCCATGCCACAGAAAACACCTTTTTCACTCCCTCCTTGTTCACAAACATTTCTATAAGAGCGCCATGTTACAAGGGATTACAAAAATTTCAACACAGATCTTCTGGGTTCAGTCTGTGACTGCACCAGGATTTAAAAAACTCTGTTTTTCAAACAGAAGCCAGCAAAATAAGGCAACAGTGATGTGCAGAATTGATTTAAGTCTTAGTACAAGCTAATTATTAGTCATCTTCTTCTCTAGGAAGATACTATCAGCGATCAAAAGTGTCCAAGTCATACATGAACTTCCAAATTAGACTCCAGCTCATGTTTGTTTAACTTATACAATGCAGTCTTTTTTCCAAAACAAACAAACAAAAAATACATAAAGGTTTCATTTTGAACAAAGACAACACTAAAGAAGCAAGTTTGTGAAATTATTACTTCCTACACAATTCCTTACTTACTACCCATGATAGATTAATTCTGTAACACACAGTTTAAAATCACAGAGAACCAAACCATACTCAGTGTAAACACAGGGCGATACTTGAATAGGGAAAAAGGATCACGTTAATGCCGCAGCTGACTGCACATCTTATGACAAAAAGCATCAACACAGCCAACTTTGTAACACACATGGAGAAAAAGTCTCCATTTATAATATTAAATAAATTCCTGACAGAATATAAATTGTGCTTCTGCTTTATGTTCCAGCCTGTTATGGAAATCCCCACATTGCATTGAAATACCTAAACAAGAAGAAATTTCCTTCCACAAACAAAATTTCAAATACAAACATTGTCACAGGCGTGTGCCAAAGAGACGAAGGTCAGTATTCACACATCACACTTTAAAGTCAATCCCTAACACAGGCTAAAACCAACACATAGCACAGCAAAGAAAGCCATTATTCGCTGCACATACCTTCTGCATCTGTTGGTCTGATTTGGCCATCTCTGCAAAATAATCATCTGGCCTTCGAGTAGGAACTTGGAGCTTACGCAACCTGGGTAGGGCTTCCAGCACTGCCGCCTGAGCCTGCCGGTAACTAGGGAGACAGCACAGCACCAGCTCTGTCACCGGGTATCGGGCATCTCCCAGTGCTGACAGAAACTCTGCTCACATAAGCTAGCTGATGCTGGGATCTAACCAGCATTGATCCAGAAATACATCAACATTCCGTGCCCTACAGCATTCAGTGCTACTAGAAGCAATTTAGGTGCCAGTACAATATTAATGCTTATATCTTGCACATATATGTTCATCTGGTTTACAGTTACAGTTTTGTATGTTGGATTATAGAAGGCAAGGCAAAACACGAGAACTGTAATAACACCAAAACAAATCCACAAAGAAAAATCCATATGCTGTGTTAAAGCCATAGTGCTGCAACCAAGGAACTTTTAAAATAAACTCTTCAGCAAAGAATGGAAGTCTGCTGCAAGGAGGGAAATTATTTCCAGTCACAAGACAAGTTAAGTATACTAGCGTTAACTTGTAGTTATTTTGGAAAACATTCGGAGCCATCAAATGTAAAAACACATGGCCCAAGAGTGACATGACACCGGTGGCAGCCAGCGTGGCAGCCTGCAGCACACCTGCAGAACAGGACTCCAAGCACACAGCAGTATGCCCAGATCCTTCAAGAGATCTCCCTTTTTGACACTTACAAGCTCATCTCCCTCTGGAAATCACTCTCAGGATCGACAGCATCTTTGCTAGAAGCGCTCTGGGAGACGGGATCGACGACCTGGGGCAATGTCACATCCAGCCTTTCCACCCAAGCCAGCTGCTGCTTGAATTCGGACAGGCACAGCTTCAGCCCATCCTGGGAAAGAAGCACAGCTCTGCACACCCCCGCACAGCACCACCTCCCCGAGGCCGGCCCGGCTGAACAGCCAGCTCACACCGTGGGCTGCTCCTCCAAGACCGCTGGGCGATACCCCAAACCACCACGGCGGCGACCCCCGCGGCCCCGGCCCCAGCGGGGGCTCCTCTGCCCCGCACCCGGCCCGGGGATTCCGCCCAGCCCCGGGAAGGCCCCGCTCACCGTGTCATGCTGCTGCCACCGCCGCCGCTTCCGGTCACGTGCGCGCGCCCCCGCCGCCGCTTCCGGCGGTGCCGGGGCCGCGGTTGCCACGGCGACGGCGGCGGCATCATGTCGGCGGTGGCGGCGCAGCCCGTGGCCGTCTTCGGCTGCCGGCCGCGGGTCGCCGGCGGCGTCTGCTTCTTGGAGGACCAGGTCGTGCTACACGCGGCGGGGACGGGCTGCCTCCAGCTCCACCTCGAGCAGAAATGGCACAAGTTCATCCCAGGTGGCACCGGCCCCGATCCCGGTCCCGGTCCCGGTCCCAGTCCCGGACCCGGCCCGCCCTGACCCTTCTCCTCCCCGCAGGCACCGAGAAGAGCCGGGGCGTGCAGGCGCTGGCCGTCAGCCCCAACCGGCGGTACCTGGCGGTCTCAGAGACGGTGGCGGACCAGCCGGTTCTGGCGGTCTCCGAGCTCTCGGAGGTACCAGCCCGGCGGCGGAGGACGCTGGCCGCCGCCGAGCTGCCGGCGCGGGAGGTGGTGTCCCTGGCCTTCTCTCCTGACTGCCGGTACCTGGCGGCCATCACGCTCCCCCCCGAGGGGCACCTCACCTACTGGCTCTGGGAGAAGCAGCGGCTGATGGCGGCGGTTCCCGTCGAGGCCCTGGGCAGCAGCGTCTGCCAGGTAACGGCCGCGGCCCTCACAGGCTCCGAGTCCGCTATGCCACCACCCCCGGGCCCATTCGGCTGCCCGCATCCTTGCCAGGGTACAGGGGTGCACCCACCTCCCTCCAAAACTGAGCTGGGCCAGCATCTCTGCGGCTTATTTTTAACGTTTTGACTCACAGTTGACTGGTTCTGTGGGAGCCTATTGCACAATTGCAAAAAGGTGGATAAAAGGATCCAACCTGAGTTCAGGTGCCAGGTAGCACCTAAGTTCTGTTGGCAGGAAATGTGCACAGTATGTTCTCCTGTGGCCACGTGGCTTCTCTCCAGGACAAGAGAGAGAGGAGGGGGCTCCACACTGTAGATTTTATATAGTTTCTGTGGCCTTTCTTGGCATCCGCTGTTGGCTTTCCTCAGCCATAGGACACTGACCTGAGTAAGTTTTTGCTTTGACCCATAACAGACATTCTCATGTCCGTATCCCTTATGTCACATGAGATCTAGGGCATGGGGTAGTACAACTGGCCAGTAAGCGTGTCCCTTCTGTCCCTGCAGAAACACTCATATTGGCTGTGCTTATTAGGCATAACATGCATCTTGGAAGCTCTGGGCATGCTCGTGCCCCTTTTCCTCCCTGCAGTCTGTTCCATGTGCAGATCAGAGGAATGGCCCAGGAAGCATGGCTAAGAGCAGGTTGATGGCACTCAGGCAATTCCTGCATCCTGCTTTGGGTGCCCTTTTTTAGTATCTTTCTTGCAGGGAGGTAAGAGGCTTCCAGTACCTGGGTTGGTTGGACCTGCCATTTTTTCTGGGGTACAGCTACAAGCAGAGGTTGGGTGAACAGCTGACGTTAGGAACGCAATTTCTAAAGAGAGGAGAGTGACTGTAAAGACAGCTGCTGTCTAAAGTCCCATTAAGCGTGAAAAATGAGGTCTAACTTCCTCTGCTGTCCTTCACGTTGGGTATTGAGATGGCTATTCCACTGTGTTCACCAATAAACACCTAATTATGTGAATTAATATGCATAATGGGCAAGGCTTGCCTGAAATACAGAAATGCAGAATTTATTGCTGGCCTTTAAGAGTGAATGGTTGCACGTTTTAGGAAGATTGCTACTGGGAAAAAAAAAAACCTTGCTAATGAGCAGTGAAGAGGTATTTTGGCCTTACTTTTGCCATTTAATCCTGAAGGGCAGAGACAACTTTCTCTTTGGTATTGCATCGTGATTCAGATAGCGCCATAGCTTAATAGAGTTAATGCATTTGTAGCATCGTGTAAAATTGATATACACAGTTTAGAAAGGGAAAATTGCAATATGTAGTTATGATGGTTATTTCTTAGTCTCTTCTGTATTCCTGTATGTTTCTAAGAACTTTCTTCCCGTGTTTGTTTTCCAGTATCTGATATTGAAAGTCTTCAGAACAGGTATAATATTTGCTTATTTGTGAACATAGTTGTGTAAAATAATTTCTCTCTTTTTGTTCCATAGGTGAGCTTTAGTCCTGAAGACAATGCACAGGTTTGTATCACTGGAAATGGCTTTTTTAAACTGTTTCAGTATAGTGAAGGAACTTTGAAGCAGACGAATTTACAAAAGGGAGAGCCACAAAACTACTTGTGTCATGCCTGGCTGTCCAAGGAGGAAATTATATGTGGCACTGACACAGGCAAAGTTATCTTGTTTGAAACTGGGGAGCTACAGTGGGAGACAACTGTAGAGTACAAAAAATCACCCAGGGAACTAGAAGAAGACGCAACAACAAAAGAATATGAGAGGTAAATCTATTAAATACTATTACTAATAGTTTCATGCTTGTCCATGCAGATTATTTGCAGGCCATTCACTTACTTTCCTCTTGCCCAGTTTATGAATGGGTTGTAATATTTCGATTGCTGCTGATAAGCATGTCTTTATGCATTTCCTGCTTGCAGTTTTTCTGATGTTTATTATGGACTGGCCTCTGAGGACAGTGGTTCACAACAGGATTCTTTGCCTCAAATATCAGCAGTTGCAGCTTATTCCAAAGGGTTTGCATGTTCATGTAGCCCAGGAGTTGTTCTTCTGTTTGAGAAGACCAAGGAAAAGGAAGTCTACAAGGAGAGTCAAGAAATCTGGGTAGGGAGAAAAAAGCTTTTC
>KZ505709.1:865899-924728 GCA_002844005.1 Limosa lapponica baueri | reverse complement strand
TGGTAGCTATTGCATCTTTCAGAAGTGATCAACTTGTGGAACTTGGCTTGAAGTTTTAAGAGTGCTTATCTATAAAGCTTAACACTAATTGCTGTTCATAGCTTTATTCCTATAGCCATGTAGATTCTTTTAACTGCATTATTTGCTGCAGGCAGAGGTATGACTATTGTTCATGCAACAAGTAATCGAATAGTATTGGGAAACTTAATGTAATGTGAGGATTTTGTGTGGTGATTTGATTTTATTTTTTTTCAGATCCAGCATGAAGTGTCTGCTTTTGGTGTTGTTTATACTGCAGTAGCTGTTTCTCATTCCGGGCACATGGTATTTGTTGGTACATCTCTGGGAACAATTCGAGCTATGAAATACCCGTTACCTTTGACAAAGGATTTCAATGAGTATCAGGCCCATGCAGGTGCTGTTACAAAGGTAACATGGAATACTTTATTTTCCCTGTGATACCTGCTGTGCGTCTCCTTTAGCGCTGATTCTCCTTCACATTTCGCAGCATAATATGTTAAAACTAAGGTTGAGCCTGCATGTAGAGAATGAATGTTACAGCATTCATAGAAGTCCTGTCTCTAGAAATAGATGTTGGCTAAAAAAGTGGCTTACACCAGGATACATAATGTGGCATATCCCTGATGGAGAACTTTGATATAGCTCTTTCTGGAAAGAGGAAGATAAAGTTATGCAGGCTTGAAAACCTCTGGTGAGAATAGAACGAGGAATGAGATAAACATATCAAGCAATTTGCTGCTGGGGTAGAGAGCAGAGGAGGTTGCAGTGCTGGTCTACTAACCAGAGTGTATTTCTAAATGCCTAATGAGCAGCATCTGAAAGGTAGGGATATGATGAATAGAGCCTGCAACCATGGAACATTTCAGTGCACTTCCTCCAGGTAGCCACGTGTTCCGTCTTATTAAAAATGTTCGTACTTTTGTCATCTTAAGTATCACTGTCAAATACAGCACCTTGACTTAGAGCTGCGCAGTCCAGCACTAGGCTATGAACTTCAGTTATTGCAACTCTACTTTCACCTCGCTCATAAGCTGTGTCAGCTCCCAGGTACTCTATGCCAGGCCACACAGTCACAGGAAGTATGGAGGAGGTGACAGCAGTTAGCACTAGATAGTTCTTGGTGGGCTTATTTGCAGATTCAAAAGAAAACGTTTAGCCATCTGTTGCTCAAACAACTTCTCAAAGAAAAAAGCTAGAGACCTTTGGAATTGTCATATAAATTTTCCATCTGTGCTATAACTCTTTAGATGGTCTTTTCTGTTCCAGGTTTTTAAAAATCTTCCTACAGCTTTGAGAGGAGACGAGGATCCAGTGTCTTCCCATGTTCTTCTTTTCTTTCCATTCCCCTGTTGTCTGGAGCAGGGTGGAGCAGGAGTAGAGGACGTAATCAAAATGTTGGTAGTGGGGTTATGTAGGATTTCCCCTGTTGACTTTATGTGGTAGAAATGACAGGGACTATGTGGTGGGGAGAAAAATCTGGTATAAAACCAAACTGTGTCACCATTCTTCCTTGTCTTTACTACTATTTTGTTGTTTCTTCCTTCCAAGATGTCCATAACAAATGATGACCTATTTCTGCTGACTGCCTCAGAGGATGGCTCTGTATTTATATGGAAAGTGTATGATAAAGGAGTTGGGATGATGAAATGGGAAAAGGAAGCTGAGTATGCTGAGGAAGTGCTGATCATGAGATCAGATATAGAAGAGAAGGTAGGAGGAGCAACTTGTGAACATGTACCATAGGATTCCTAGTGCACAGCTGTCATGGTCTGGGCTGGACTGGCCACTAAACATTCATTTACATTTAACAAACATTTAGTGGCCAGTCCAGCCCAAACCAGGAGACGAGCTTATTAATTACATTTGCATGATGTCTGTGACTAGCTGTTCCTATATGGCATTCTGTTTAAGAGGGCTTGCTTGGCTTTCGTCATAAAAATAGTTTGCAGCAAGTAGATGCAACTACCTGCTAATATACAAACTGCATTGTATGAACAGTGAGTGTGGAGAAAAGAGTAGACTTTTCTTTAATACTTTCCCCAATCTCTTGAAAGCAGTTTTAATGGAGCAGAGAAGTCAGAAGCTGCATTTCTATAAATCGTCTTGTAAGATAACAAAGGAACCGTCTTCTGGAACTTACTCTTGGTCTGTCTGTCTGAAAATTCTCTGCAAAGGCTGTCTTTCACAAATATGTGCACGTAAATAAAAACATCCTTAGCAAGCTGTTGCTAATGGTAAATAATCTCTCTGTTAAAATTGTCCTCGCATCCATGTCGTAACAGAGTCAGGCAATGCTAGACCTGCAGATTCGTGTGAAAGAACTACAGACAGAAAAGGATTACCAGCTATGTCTCAAGGACATGTACTGTAATGAAAAAATAAAGGAATTGGAAAAGAATTTCACTCAGGAAATAGACTCCCTTAAAGCCAAACACCAGGTATGATTCATATTGCAGAACCAAATACCAAGAAATCTTTCACTGAAGGGTTGAATTCACGCTTGGATTATATGTCTATGAATGCCATAATGCATCTGAAAAATGACACATTCCTTTTCATTAAAGATGTTCTTCATATTTGTAAAGCATGAAGCTACCTTTGAGTCAAGTATCTTGTAAGTACAAGGGGATGCAAGAGTTCTCCTAGGTAGCCTATTAAATATCTTCACCTAAAAACAGTTTCAGCAATAAATTCTGCCTGAGACCAAGGATCGGTAAGCTGCATCACCCTTGAGCAGAAATGGGGCCATGGCTTAAAAGCTCCATCACATATAAGGTTGCAGCTGCTGCAGGATCCAACACTTACTCTTCTTAACGCCGCCTTCTCTATGCCCTGGCCATTTAGCTTTTTTAAGAACATCTGCTGAGCTGTCTTGTATGCTTTTTGAAAACAGAAGTAAAATATATTCCCTGGATTTCTTTTGTTCATGTGTTTATTGATTTCTCTGTGGTCATGAAGCAGGACTTCCCTGAAAGGCAAAAGCTACCATAATTCTTCCCACTGTCCTATTTATCTGTGTCTGTTAATTCTATTCTGTCCATCTGTCTGGTGCACACACCAAATTTCTGACCTGTAATTTGCTGTATTTCTGGACCTTTTTTAGAGTTAGAAGGCAAGTGATCCAGTAGCAGTATCTCTGGCAGTAAGATGGCTTGAAGTGAGATATTACATGTCACTTAATTCAGTTCTGTCAGCCTCATGTTCTTTTTGAGATTTTGGATGTTATTATCCTGTCCTGTAATTTGTTATTGCTTATTTTGATGAGTTATACATAGTCCCTTCAGGCAGTATTTCAGTTTGACTCCACATAAATAAGGATTCCAGTACAAAAGCTTGCCAAGTTACTTAGTAGCGTTATTATTTGTTGTGTCCAGCAGGCAAATGGAGTATTCCTGCTTATGCAAGACCCATACAGTTGTTACGAGAAGAAAGTGAAAAAATTGTACCTATGGTACAATTCCCAACTTTTCTGAGAAATTTCTCACCCATTTTCTTGTTCCAGTTCTTTGTGCTTTTTGAGAAGATGAAGTCATTTGTAGTGGTAGTCGGACATTCCAAGCAAATGGCATTCAAAATTCACTTTTGCTTAGGTTTCTGTCATTCTATGTAAATGTCAGTATTTAAGGACCTCAAGGTTGCTTCAAGTGAGACAGGAAGCAGCTTGAACTTTAATATCTGGACAGCAATTTGTGGAATTGCAAATTGCAGGCACACACAAAGAAGTGGAGGCTTTTGTAGCTCACAAACTTTTCTTGTTAGATTAGGATTATGCAGTAACCTGTATTATATGAACTCCATTTGCTGCTTTCCCTTAGCTAACTAGTCTCTGGGAAAACTTTGCTTAGTGACACATGGTACCTGAATTTTGGTGAGAGACTTCAAACATAAATTCTGTTATGTATATGTTCCCCACCATGGGCAATAGCACAAGCAATTTGGACACTGCTTTGCCTAGTTTCAAATTAATTTATTTATTTTTTTTCCCCAGATGTTACAGGCAGAGAAAGAAAAACAGGAGCAACACCTCCAGTTTCAACTGTCTGAGCTGAAGGATAAACAGGCCAGGGAGATGCAACAGCTAGGTTGGACTATAACAAGTGACAGATAACTGAAGACCAAATGTTTGTCTAAACTGCACCACGCACGTGACCATGATGAGAACATGCACATGGGCACTGTATCTTAGCTATTTGCATTTTAAGATTAGTAATTTCTTTATTTTATCGCTCACTGTGCAAGAATGGTGAAGTCATACAGTTCAGCAAGGAGGCTAACGCACAATGCACACAACATGGAAATACCTGTTATCTGTTAGGAAATACCTAATATCTGTTATCAAGATAAAACAGAAATACTGCAAATTAGTACCAAAAAGCAAGTCCACCCATAAATTATTCCATTGGCTACACATACTCTAACACTTGGTGGTTATGCGGCTCTGTCATGGTTGTCATCTCAAGGGAATGCCTGAATTAGCTGTTATTAATTTATTGTAATGGCAGAGTAGGAGACTTTGCTGTAGGTTTTAGACTTGTTCAAGCTGGAACAGAACAAGATTCTGTCCCGATGCAGCAAGCAAGGGTATAGCAGAATATTCAGAGACACAACTGAGAAAGGTGAATGACAGCTTTGGAACAGGCATTATTAGTGATGTCGTAAGTAAAAAAAAGAGCAGGAAATTCAAGAGATGGTTTTCTGATGTAAAATTTTGTATGGCCACAGAGTCTAAAACCCATGTATATCTGATGAAGAAAGTGATGAAGTGCTTCTACTGTAACTTATTGCCACCAGCTGCCAAAAAGACAGTAGAGAGTAAGATATCAATGACTATAGAGGGATAGGATACACCTCTCTTTTCTATTAGTTTTATCTGTCCCATATGTTTCCTGTTACCAGAATCTGACAGTAATCAGAAGCTTTTAATGGAAAATGAGAAATACCAGGAGCTGGAAGTGAAATCCCAGAGGATGCAGGAAGAATACGAGAAACAATTGCACAGTTTGGAGGAAAGCAAAAGCAGGGCTGTGAAGGAGCTAACAGAATCTTATGAGGAAAAACTTAATGAGAAATCTATTCTGCTGGAAGAGGTAGGAAACTTGATTTGCAGTTTGAATTATTGACTAAGTTTATCTCCAGCTGTGATAAAATGTTCCCTAGGACAGGAGAGGTTGGCTTCCTCCATGCAAATCTTAATCTGCCTGTAACCTTGGGGATATATGTTGACAGGTAGTATAGTAATGAGAAAAACTCAGCTGACTTACCAACTTTAGTGGGCTTCATACCGTAAGTAGACTGCTAATATTAATATCCTTTGCATTTTCAGCTTTGCCTCTCTTTCTCCTAGATCCAAGAACTCCCATTTATTAATGCGGGTTAGATAATACATTTAATATAATTGAAGAAAGATTCAATCTCCTTGTTCTAGTGGAGAAATAACATTTCTAAAATTCTGAATTCCATCCTTGAGTCCCCGAGGTTCCTGCCTGCATAATTTGGGGAACAAAGAGAAATATCCTGAGTACTTAAAAAACTCCTGCACATTGAGGTCAAAGACTTGGCTTGACAAAGGACAGCCAGAGAACTGATACTTACATATCTAAAGTCAATAAATTCTATCAGCGTTACTGTTTGCAACCTTATGTTGCAATACCAATTTGGAAAGAATGTGAGGAGCGAATGTGAGAAGAGAGGCACACAGAGACTGATGCAAACCTGAGTAGTTATTGGTCCTAATGCATCAGAAACAGCAATTTTAAAAGATCTTGAGTATTACTCATGTTTGCAATTTCTGCAGCCAGAACAATTTTGCTGATGTTAGCATTTGGGCCAGGTTCCTAACTTGAAGCATTCAAGTCTTAAGAATAATTTTTTTAAGAAGAATTTTTTATGTTTGTCTTAACAGTTTTTAAAGTTAATCCCCTAAGAAGTTAAGTTACCTTAAATGAAATTGCTGCAATTGAAGAGTCCACTAAATATAGATCCTCCCAGAAGAAACATGGTTACAAATAAAGAATTCTCCTTTTCTTTATTAGTCTCTTACTGTTGTCTTCTCTAATGTTTGCTTTCCTTAACTGCAGACAAAGGAGTATATGAGGCAACAGCTTCAAGAACATGAAGAAATTAAGAAACAAATTGAAGAAGACGAAGACCGAGAAATCCTGGAAATCAAAATCAAGTATGAGAGACGCCTCATGGAAGAAAAGGAATCAAACCTGCAACTGAAAGGAGAAGTAGGAGTCATGAATAAGAGGGTACGTCTTATTCTGTGATAGGATCAGATCTGCACACGGAGACCTATAGCCGAGGATCGAATGTGATTAATGGCTTTGCAGTTTAGTCTGTAAATAAGTGGCATTTCATATGAGAACAGTAGACCTTTCTTATATCAGTTTGAATGTTTCAGAATATTTGGGCAGAAGAAGAAGCTGTGTGCTGAATGTAATGCTGTTATGATTAGAGATAGACGATAGAGAAGGTGATTTATTGGTATACTTTCTTCTATCTTACATACTTTTAAAATTATAAATAATAATATTGTTCATCCCATGATGGGAAAGAAATGAACCTTTTCATTTTTCCAAGATCTAATGCATTGCTTTGTTAGAAAAATACTTCTGCTGCTTCATTTGATGCAATAGACACTTTGTGGTTTGTATGCATCATCACTTTTTTATTTACTAGGATTTTTAAGGAGGCATAAAACCTTTTACCTCTTTTACTGGTTTGGTATTACGTTTGCATAAGGGTGTTAGAGGGACATTTTTTCTTTTCCATTTCTTCAGTATCTATGTGGAGACAGAGAGGTTCTCTTCCTTTATACCCTCTATTGTCATGGTACTGTCTTCAGTTCCATAGTCTTTTAGGTACCAGGAATTTTTTTGTGGGTCCTCACAGTTTGACCAGCACCATTCCTTGGTTCTGACTTTCTTGGCTTCACAGATCTTAGTATGGAGGTGGGGATTTTGAGAGTACCCAAGAGCTATGAACTAGGCACCCTTGCAGTCTACTTTTGACATCTTTAGAGATGTATGACAAGTGATCGCCTTAAAATAATTTTCCATGGGTTGAGTGTTATTCGAAGCTGATGCTTGGGTATACTATCCATGCCCTTCTTGCTTCTGGATGCAAATTCCTTGATTCCTTGTAGCGCAGTGAGTATTCTGTCAGAATATACAGAAAATGCAAAAATGGATATCGAACCCCCTTGTGAGTTACAGATATTTAAGGGCTGTGATGCTCCTTCATCCATCATATCTTAGTTTGATATCCTGTCTCCAAGGTATCTTACAGACTAGGATGGCTAAGTTGTGCACAGCTTTTGGAGAGTGTTAAGTTCTTATTTGTTTACCTCTGTAGTTGAACAGCCTGCAGAAAGAGCTCAAGGAGCGAAACCGGGACATTGATGAAATGAAAGAGGAACACCAGAAGCTGCAAAGCATCATTAAGTCACTGGAGAAGGACATCTTGGCACTGAAGACAGAGATTCAAGAGAGAGCTGACACTATCCAAGACAAGGTGAGAAACCAAACAATTGGCTGAGATCAAAGTCACCCTCCCTTCATTTAATACAGAAATTTATTTTACTAGTATCGTGTTGTGATAATATCACATGACTGGAAACTCAGATTTAACTTAAAGAATTTGCCATCTTTCTTTTGGGATTTTAGTTTTTAGTTTACATTCTCAGCTTTTCTTGGGGGGCTCAAGTTCAGGATGCTGAGTTTCTCATCCCCTGTTCCGGGACCTCTACATGGCTCTCTGCATTGTTTCTCCTCTCCTTTCCCACTCAATCTGTGTAGGTGTGCAACTGAGGTTCAGTCTTCCACTGGACCCGTGACTGTTGGTTTTGCCTCTACCATATTTGTGGCTTGTCCTAGGGATCTGTTTGAGCATGCTATGTCTGATTCATATCTCTGTACCGATTTCTCCCAGGAGAAGAATATATATGACCTAAAAAAGAAAAATCAGGAACTGGAAAAGTTCAAGTTTGTACTGGATTACAGAATAGAGGAGTTTAAGAAGCAAATAGAGTCACGTGAAAACGATATTGAAACAAGGAAGGAGCAGATCCGTGAGGTAACACTCTCATTTGGCCTCTGCTACTAAGCCCTTTGAATACAAAGATAACCCCGCAAGTCCCATGGAAGACTCCACCCTGTTTGTTCCTTGACTTCTTTCAAGTATACACAGCACTGATTCAGTATCTTTACAGCTAATAAAAATATTTGTGCACAATAGCTGCTATTTAATTTTCTCTCACGTGCGACCAGTGATCAACATAGTTATTTAAGCTCCTGTTTCAGTATTTAATTCCAGACTCTGAGTGTATGAGTTTTGCTTAAAAATACATCTTGTCCTTATGTGGTTGCCCTCCACACACCCTGTAGAGTTTGCAAGATGCTGCCTTTACTGATCTGGAGGAAGAGACAGTGAACTTCTCTGAGAAAAGTTGCAGATTTATGCAAACATAACCCTGTTTAGGTGTTAGGTACGTGGATAAATTACTGTTCATCAGCTGCTCTGTGAAAAATTTCCATGTATTCATACTTACCTTGCAGCAAATTCATTGAGGCAACTTATTTATGAGAGAAACTTACTGTGATCTCTCCATAGATGTACCTTTAGCTCAGCCAAATTAGGACTATGGTGACATAGTTAATCAATGACCTATTAGTTTTCCTAAGTCTGTTTATTCAGAACAAAAGCCTTTTAAATAAAATGCAGACTAATGAGCAATTTGTATGTACGTCAGACTAGCATGATGGAAGTCCTGCTCTCTCTTCTGGTCACCATCTTATGCCAGCAAATACTGTAGTACCCTTATTCCTTTTTTCCCCTGTGTTCTACATGTGTACCCACAGCTTTTCAATGCATTTGTTTCCTTTCGGTATCAGGTTCTCCTTATTTTTGCACTTTCTCTTTCCAGTATTGACTGTTAATTTCCATTTTGCGCATTTTTATTCAAATGGAACAGTAAAGCTCCAGTTCAGCTCAAGGAAATGAAGGGGCATCACATCACATGAATAACTGGAACTCAAAAGGGAGTTGAATATCCATTTTTATGTTTTCTGTATATTCTGACAGAGGGCAGTGTTGTTCCAAAATTGACTTTTTTCATGTTGTAATTTAACCTGAAGGGGGATCTACTCCCTCAAATCTGTATTTCCAGTCTCTGATTTTCCTGTTATGTGTTGTTTTTTCATGTCTCCTTTTAGTTCTGATTTTCTCCTCCTGCTTCCTTTCAGATGGAGGGGGAGCTGGAAAGATTCCATAAGGAGAGCACACAGCTGAAGCTGAGCATTGCACAACTGCAGCAGAAACTAAAGGCAACTGATCGCGAGATGCACAGAGAGAGGCAGAAGGTATGGGGTACAATCACTGTGCAGGTCCTACATAATGAAGTTTGGGGGGACAGAACACTGCAGAAGCGTCACTCTAAGCAAGCAGGTAGGTCAGGGATACTGTGTCCGAGGACCAGGAGAGTCTCTGGTGGGTGGGGACAAAGACAGAAAGCTTCTAAACCTGCAAGCAGGTTAGAGAGTTGATATTAAAAAAATCCAATTATTTATGTGTCGGTTTGTTCAATCAACGCTTATTCTCCTGGATTTAACAAAGCAGTGAGTCAAATGCTTAACTGACTATGCTTTCCTGCCCAAGCTTGTAATCTGGGGACACTTGGCCTAAACAGGAGCAGCATGTAGGCTACCACCTACAATGATATGTAGGAATTAGTAGGATGAAATGAAGGGTGGAATTAATGGAGGAGACAAGGACCCCTTATCTTTGACAACAAGTACATCAGACGTGAGAGAGGAAAAGGGACTGCAAGTAAAGGTGAAGGAGCTTAGCGGGCAGTGCAGGACTGAGGAAGCAGGTAGAGGGGCCTAGTAGAAACCAAATGAGAAGGCAATCTTGATGTGAAATCATCGAGTTGTACATGTGTCTGATCAAGTTTTCCATGTTTCTGATATGTGTTTGGTCCTTTGCCTTCTCTCATTAATGGTTTGCGTGTTTTTTCTATATAGCAATGTAGGTTGTATGGGAAAGGACAACGAGGGATAGCATTCACAATAATGTCACTGGTTTTCAGATGACATTTATGGATGCTGGCACGTACATTACCTAATGCAAGTGTTTTGGATTATTATTACTGCTAAAACTTAGCACTGCTTTTCGACATATAGTGCTGCCTTCCCCAGTGTGTTTTTTAATTAAATATTTTTTTTTAAATTAAGTGGAAGTAAAGTATATGAGAAGTTTCACCAGTTCTACTAGGTTTTCTACAAAATTGCACATGATAGAGTGCTCTGATGAGCCAAATAAGAATGTACCTACATCATTCTTGCAGAAGCAAAATATGGAAGCTCTCATCAAAAGATTTAAAACAGACCTTCATAATTGTGTGGGCTTCATTCAGGATTCCAAAAAAATGAAGGATGAGATCCGTGAGCTCTACAGCAAGTATGTGCAGCAATCAGACGCGGTGAGTCAGAACCTTTGCCTTCTCCTTGCAGCTGAATTTCTCTGCTAGTGTAGTTACTGAGGCAACATGCTGTGCCCCCTCAGGTGGAGCCTGAAGCAGTAGACATAGATTTGCAGCAGGAGTACATGAGACAGCGAGAGTATCTTGAGAGGAATTTGGCAGCTTTAAAAAAGAAGGTGGTGAAGAATCAGGATATCCACCAAGCTTCTTACATGCGCATCGTGCAGGTAATAAGCCTTTTCCTTGTGGTATGGAGAGGGAAAAAAAGGAAGCAGCTGCACAAAAGAGACTTTGGTAGCCTTACTGCTGTGGTTTCTTAGGACTTTGAAACAGTTTTGGTTTGCTTCCTTGCCAGAAATTCCAAGTTTTTAAAGTGCTTCCATTCAAGGATGGTACTCGTTGAGCTACTAAAGTTCTGTAGTATTCTGGACAGAAAGAGCAAGATCTCTAAGTCAGAAATTGCTGAATACTTTTGTTTCTTTCCCGCTCCCTAATGTAAAAGGAGACAGGGAATCTCTGCTGCCTGGATATTTTTGAAGCAATTCATGTACTTGTTTTTCATTTCAAACACTATTTATAATTGTCATCATAGTCAATTTGCACCAGTGTGTGTTCCAAGCTGTACTTGCTATGTGGTAGTGTTGAGGAAGTAATTTTAGAGGAAGAAAAGAAAACAAAAAATACCCCATTTTCTTTGGTCATATAGTCCCATGCCTACTAGTTTGAATTCAGAAGAACTTTCTGCTTTTCACGTCCAGGTTTTTCGAGGAAGTTCAGAAACACATGATGAATATGCCTATTTGTACCAAGTTCTCTTGCTCAGAATCCTTGTTCCTTACAAGGCAAGGTAACCATGTGACTGCTGGGGCTAAAGATCCAATCTGTTTTCAGCTGGAGTGAGAGGAACGAAACCCCCACACCAAACATCGTAGGAGGACAGCTCTTTTGCAGTCTCCTCTTACCATGATCTCCTTCTGCTCAGTCAGCATTTCCTTTTCCCCTCACTAGCCCTTTCTTCATTGTTACTTTTTTACGCTTCCTCAGGATCATTAGACCTCAGTCCTTCCTAAGTCATCTGTTCTTTGCTGTTTATTCATAGAGCTTCTTCAGGCCTAGGCAGCAGCAATATTCTCCCCTGGATCTGTTTTAATTTTTTTTTACTCCTTTTGTGAGTTAGATGTTTCTTTTTGGCACAAAAGGAGATGGCTTCAGAATATAACCTGAAGAATTTCTTTGCTGGAATACGGTGACAGATGGTGCTCATAATGATAACACTTGATGCCTTGGATCAGTAAGCCTAACATGAAATGGTGATTAAAACTGAATTAATAAAACATCTGGAAGATGAAGATATCAAAGGTTCTAACCAGCCTGGTTTCTTCAAAGAAAAAGCAGTTCTCTGAAGTCTAGTAGATTAATGAGACTTTACAGCTAGGAGGAATTATCATGATCTTCCAGTTCTTCACAGGGGGCTTTTAAGAGTAGTTTAGAAAAACTTCTGTCAGGACTTGCTTTGAAAAACTAAATGACAACTTGACGGCCTTCTAGCTCTGTATTTCTATTGTTCCTCACTTGTGCTTACGTTTTCAGAGCTGTGCATTCCTCTTTGAGAGACTATTCATAGGTACATTCCACTAGTGACTGCTGCAACAGATGATAACTGTCAAGATAAGTTTAATTATTCATACCAATTGCCAAGCTTCTTGTTTTTAGACTATTAGTTTTCCCTCCAACCTTCTGTATTTGTAATAGCCTCTTTGGTCACTTGGATATATAAGAACAGACACGCTGAATAATCCCAAAGTAACACTGCTTGAACTGAAGCATGTATAGGCTGATCTTTTCTATAATATGTCCTACCCATCTCTGACAGTCAGCACTGTAGGGACTTCCTAGGCTGTAGACTGCATCCAGGCATCATATACAGTTGTACCCGATGGCCTCATGCTCCATGCATTTGATCAATCCCCTTTCTGAAACAATTGGTACTTTGCCACAACGTCCTGTGACAATGGGTTTTACCATGAACATTTAGTTTAATCCATTGCATGATCATTGCATTGCAGTGCAAGCTTTCTGTCAGAATGCAAAGATTGAATTAAAGACTAATCTCTCTGGATAGCTTGCCTCTTCAGAAAAATATTATCAGTGTCAACCAGCAGCTCCTTGAGTTATTGCTGCCAACCTGAACTCTTTGAGTGAATCTACATACAGATAATTGCAGTAAGCATTGTACTTTGTTACTAACCAGTTTTCAGTTGTGTGGTGCCAGTACTGTATACTGTAAGGAACTGAATCATATGCCTTACATAAATCTCTTATGGCAACATAATTACCTCTATCAACCAAAATTATCATTTTTAAAAATCTAGATTTGAAGATAGCTTTTTCAAAGGAAAATGTCATTAATCCTTGTTCTTATCTCCTGTTGTTTTAGTGGGTTCCCTATTGCTTGAGGCTGGTATTATGTGAGGTACCCAAAGCAGGCCTTTTGGCCATTTATATTTTTTAAATATTGCCATTTATGATGATGTTCCAGGGGTTGGAGTGGTGCTGTGTTCCAAAACTTCTTAAAAACCATCACAGGTAGCTGAATTCGTTGCTATTCTTGGTTCAAGTATGATGGCAGCTATTTAACATTTGCACTAGCTGTTGATGTGATAAGGTATTTCACTGTCTTTGTAAGAAGCAAATTTACAATTCCATTTGTCTTGAATTCAGGAAAGAACTATTGAGTTAATGGTGCTTCTATCTCTGAATCCCGGGCAACATTTTTATCTTCCTTCACTAGTATTAGCCCATATTGGTTTTGCTCAAGTCTTTGAATCTGTCGCAACAATGGTAAAGTACATTCACTTGTACTTTCACAACTCCTTCAGCAAGATGCTTTGTGGTAGGCTAAAAAAATTAAGAGGATTGAACTTATGGGTTGAAAACTGACTAAAAAAAGAACAAAAGATGAATACATGGCCAACTTTTCCTCATAACAACATGTTAACAGTAGGTATCTCAAATCTCCATATGCTTTATATATTCCTTAATAATTTTGAAGTGGTGTTGGAAAGTGATGTCTGTCAGAACCAATGAAGAGGGCTTTGAAGAACTGCAAAGAGATACAGATAATTTAAGTGAACAGACAGGTAGTGGCAAATGAAAAGCAAAATAATACACACTGGAGGGAGAAATGGGAATTCTTCACATTAATTCTGAATTAATTGGATCAATCCAGAAAGCAACCTGGACTTCCCTGTGGAATTGGCGAGGAACATGACACCTCAGAGTGCAGCTGCAGTCAGAAAAGCAAAAGAAATATTAGCTTATTGAGCTAACATGGTTTGAATGGCCGTGGCCTTATCTGAAATGTTGTATACCATACTGATTGCTCTGTATCTTCTGCCTGTCGTACTGATGCTATACTATCCAGTGTCCTTCCCAATGATATGAAGATACATATTGCTGAGCAAGGTAGTACCTGTGCTTTTCCTCATAGGGCATATTGTTTTTGCAGGAAAATGTGAGTCTGATTAAGGAAATTAATGAGTTGAGGCAAGAACTGAAGGTGGCCCGCGCCCAGGTACATGACCTCCAGTCAACACTAAGATTACTCAAGAAAAAGAAAGCAATTCAAGACACAGGTGAATAGTGCTTCTTGTAGGTTTTCAATATTGTCAGCACTCATGCCAGAAGTCCTTTTTGTCCTTGATGAACAATTCTGTTACTATCTCCGTATCATTCCAGTTTGTCTGCCTGATGGTACCTGTAATGTCAGTTGTAGAAGCTGCTAAATACTGCAGAATCTTATTATTTAGCCCTACTCGTTCAGCCATGAAAGATGCTTTTCGTTGTTTATGACAAAGAACTCTGTGAGATGCACCTTTGTTGCTCAGCAGTATCCCCTCTGATTTTATCTTCTAGCTCCCTCCAGTGAGCTGCCGCCCAGCCCAGCTGTCCTGAGGTTGAATGCAGAGAAGGAAAGTGAAATGATCATAGAAATGCAGCAGGCAGAAATTCAATACCTGCGAGACCAAATCCAGGAGAAGGGGCAAGTCCTTGCAGTTCAGCCTCTCTTAGACAGCAGTCTTCCTCAGCTGAATCTGGAAAGAAGCCACAAGACACAGCAGCAGTGACCTGGTTCAAGGATGCCGTACATTATAATATTCTCCTGACAAGATCAGAAATGCAACAGCATGGATTAGACTTTCATGATCCTATACTCTTCCACTAGAAGCATTTGTGCAGCAGTCACTGTTCTGAGCACAAGGCAGCAACCTTCACTCCCTTCTGCTTTCCTGGAATCTGCCCTTTCCATGAGGCCTACGAGCCAAGAGAAAAAAAAATAAATTTGTGTTACTGCAAGACTAATCTTTGTGCCTTCATGCTAGGGCAGGTATGCACCTTTCTATTGAAAAATAGTGTGTCCCAGTTCAGAAGAGCTGGACCAACTCTGTAAGCCTTTTCTGCCAGAATTCTAATTTGGTGTCATTGCGCTGCAAAAATCAGCATCAGCTTTTTATTTTCCTGTATTGAATTGCCTATGTCCATACAAAGGACTGTCCGTAGTTAAGACAGAGGTCAGTGTTATTCCAAGCAGGTACCCACTCACAGACTAAAAATCAATTACCTTGTGAGGGCAACCTTTGACTAGCGGCCAAGCACACCTGAGCTACAGCCCCTGCTCAAGCCTCTGCCTCCTGTCCAGAGATGTGTTGTCTTACATGTAAGAATCATTTCAGCAGGACAAAAAGGCAGCCCAGTTTCAGCCTCCGAAACCTGGAATAAAGTCCAAACCTTATGTATTAATTCCCCTCTAACTTTGATAAATTAATCTTTGCTTGTCTTTTTTCCAACATCTGCAATCCTCTTAGTTCAGTTTTTTGGTGGAATTCTCCTAAAAAGTTACTCTGCAAAGTACTTATGTATAGAAAAAGGCAGGGAGTAATTTCTTTAATAATGAGGGGGAAAAAAGTATGTTTTTCGTCCTTGGTTGTCAGTGCATGACACGCTGTCTCACTGAGGAATACTTTGCATCAGAAGCTTTAGCTACTGATTGAATGTGGAACTATATGGTATTATAACAGCCAGTATGTTACTGTTTCCATTTCTTATCCTGAATTGTAGAGAAGTGACAAGTGCTTTCTCTGTACTAAAATTAATATTATACAGAAGGTGGTGGTGCCGCGGCTGGAGAAGGTGTAAGTTATATTACCATTAGGGGTATTAGACTCATTTCCAGGCTAACACCGTGGCAGAACAGATGGTTCGATGTGCTCCTATGACCTGGGAGACTTCAGCTGAGTGCTTTGTCCATGGACATGAAATTAAGTTTCTTTAGTCTTACTTTTTTCGTTTAGCAGCTTTAACCTGTATGAAGCAGAACTTTCACAGGAACAAAAGGAAGAAGTTATGATGGAATTGGTCTGTTAATGTGCTATCTTAACACCCTTTCTTCCTCCCTCCCTCCCCATATAATCATCTTGATACTTCCTGTACAGAAAGAGGATGTAATTAATGTAATTAGCAAATATTTTAGAAACTAGTTCCCTCTTAAATTTTCAGAACACACCCATTTTAATTTGCTAGACTCTCATGTGGTATAATTTTCCCCTCTCTCTGTCAGAAGCCACTGCTTTAATAGATGTGGTTTAGAGAAATGGAATCAATCTTTCTGAAAAAGAAGAACCTTGTCCTAATAAGAGGAAGAAGCATATACAGGTGAAGAATGATTTCTAAGTGGTGATTGATATGCTTAAAAGCATGCCTGTGTGTCACCCTCATTAGAAAGATTTTAAAGGCAATACCAGGCCTGCAGATGAAGCCTCGGTAGACATCTGGCAAACTAGGTTCAAGGGGATTTTGAACTTGATCTTGGTGGCTAAAAGGCAGCTAAAACATTGTTTGTGAGGGAGAACATTAAAGGTCAGGCCCAGCAGAGTGTTAGAGCTGAGATTTATCAGAGACCTGCTGGCAGCAAAATAGGTGTATGAGCCCCTTCTATAATGGGAAAAGTGGACCAAGGTCAGTCTCCCACGCACGTGCTGTAGAAATATTTTCAGATTTAATTTGTAACTGGATTATGGTTTTGTACGTTCATGGTCTTCTGAATTCTCTCAGGGTGTAAAGACACTTTTCACTTTGCTCTCGTGGTCTGCATTGTCTGTTTCTCCTCTTGATACCCCTCTAGAGGAGCTGGTAAGCATCTCATGCTCTTATAAAGTTTCAGCCCACTTTTTAAAATGAATATATGGCTATCTTTAAAGCTGAGTAAGGTTTCCTCTTGGGTGACGTGTTTGTTAACTGGCCCAACTAAAGGACAGGTTTTTCTGGGTAGGGGCAAGGTCATTGTTCATGGGTGTTTGTATAGGGAAATCCACCACATCCCATTTGTTGTTTTAGGTTTAGGACAACAACCCCTGGACAGATGATATTTCACAAGTTTCAAAAGATCTGTCAGATTTTACTGAGACAAATTCCTGAAGCTGTCACCCTAATTGGTATCTATTGTATTAGTGTATCCTGAGCTTCCCTTCTCGTAGCCTGCGAAAAAACTAGCATCCAACTTAATAACTGAGCTTCCCTTCCCCTTAGTCAGGCAAGAGCTGCTGTTCAGCCCCGTTCCCTTCTTCCTACCTCTCCCAGCTGCTCAGACTCACAGGAATTATCCCTTCTGCTGTATTTAAGCCCAGCCATAAAGGAGGGGGCATGCACTCAGTCCAGGAGTCCCACTCCCCTGCTGGCTTCAAAGTTCCTGCTACTCCCTTTTTTTTCTTTTCTTCTTCCAAGTGATTCCTTTTCTGTTTCCCTAATTCCTCTCAAAATGGTCACCCTTTTCCTTCTGCTAGGTTAGCAGGAAGTCAGCTCTTCGGCAGCATGGTAGGCTCTGCTGATGCCGCTGTCTCCGAGGGAGGGGGGTACTGCGGCTGCCTGGTGATGGGGAGATGGCACCGCAATGACATCTTACCTGACTTAAGTGCCTGCCTGGACTAATGCCATACAAAGATCCAGTCCTGATGCGACCAGATGGCCCTGGCCTATACAGGAGTGCAGGAGCTATTTTATTCAATACTACATAATACCAAATACTTGCTGAATGTGTCAAATCTTCCCTAGCGCTGCCAACCTGGCTGCAGGCTTCCTCTCACCTGCTGCCTGGGAGCTGCTCCCTGGCTCTGGCACCCCTTCACCTCCAGCTAGGAGGAAATGAGCCACCTTCCAGGATCGGTGCGTGGCCAGATCCTGCCCGGGGAGGGAGGGGTAATGCCTGCACACCGGCGCGGCTCTGGAGCCTCTCCAAGGCCAGCAGCAGGTTTGCTGAGACGCCACCCTGCTGGGGAATGCACCTGCCCGGGAGAGAGGTGAGGGCTTGCAGCCTCCGCGCCGCAGCAGGAAGGGGAGCCGGCAGGAGCACCTGTTTCTTGGCAGGTGGTTGCCAGAGGAAGGGAAGAGATTTTCCCCCGTCATCTCCCTCGTTAGCTCGATCCAGTGGAAGGAAAGCCAGGAAAAACCCTTGCTGCCAGCCAGGAGCAGGGAACAGTGCTGGGCTGTCGTGTGTGGGCAGCGTCTGCTGCAGGTGAGTGAGTCCTCCTACCCGGGACCCGTGTGTGTGCGGGAAGGGACGTACTCCACCAGGAGCTGCTGGCAGGTTTGGGGGCTGCTTCAGACATACTTCTTAAGAGACCCTGCCTCCTGTCTCCACATCATTTCTTTCTTGCGCCATCGTGTTTCCTCGCAGCACATAAGGCTTGGGAGTTTCTTGTTCCTGTGGGACTCCCAGGCCTCCCTCAGCAGAGGTGCATCAGGACAGGATCTGTGGGGTAAGGATGATAAATGCTTGTTACGCAAACAGAGAGGAAGGGGAACACAAAGCTTTATAATGGAGCACACCAAAGCTATCTAGATTTTTATTAAAAGCAGCTGCATGCTGACTCTGTTACAACAAGCCCTCCACCATCCTCACCCCCAGAGCCCCTAGGCTTGGTGAAAGGAAGGGACAGTCCACCATCACCAAGGACTTCCCTGAGGCTTCTCGAGTGATATCTGGTGGCAGGAGCGCTGGTGGGACAGATGCTTACTTCTGGGGAAAGCATTATCCCTCTGGCAGGGTAGAGAGGGTGGGCTCTCCCCAGAGATACAGATTTGACAGCATAGGTTTGCCTGGATTTTGAGTAGCCATGGAAAGGAGGAGCATTGGGAATTGGTGGTTGATTTGGCAAAGGAGTGTGGATCCCTTGCTAGGATTTTGGGTGAGGCAGACAGATACCACAATAAAAGCCCCTTTACTCCCATTCCCCATGGGTTCCTCTATCCCCGCTCCTGAGTTCTCAGGAGAAGAGAGAGGACCTTCCACATGTCCCAGGGCAGCAGCATCCCTGCTCCCAGGGGCGAAGATGGGCCTTGAGCACTATGACATTCAGGGCTTCCGATTTGTGTGTTGGCAGTAAGTCAGGTGTAAACCAAGATACATGAGCTTCATTCTCTTCGAGCTGACCAGGGAGTTAGAATAGAATAGGATATGCTTAGGTCAGCCCTGAATTGGTCAGGCAGTTGGACTAGATGATCACTGTAAGTCCCTTCCAACTGAAATAGAATAGGACAGAATAGAATAGACTATTTCAGTTGGAAGGGACTTATAACAATTCAGGGCTGACCAAGTTAAAGCATGTTATTAAGGACATTGTCCAAATGCCTCCTAAACACCGACAGGCTTGGGGCATTGACCACCTCTTTAGGAAGTCTGTGCCAGTGTTTGACCACCCTCTTGGTAAAGAAATGCTTCCTAAAGCATTGGACATTGGAAAAATTACATGAAAGGATGGGAAAATTTTTGTGCCTATTCTGGAATAGAGGTTTCTGTGAGGCACAGAGTGGTGGCAAGTCCATCCCAAACAGGCTATGACCAGATCTGGCCAAGAAGTAAATAAGCTGTGATGGACTGGAGAAGCAGGGGGGAGGAGATGGCTTGTATCTGTTTGAGATTGTGAGGCTCTGTTTGGTGTCATCTAGATTGCTCATGCAAATCATTTTATGTCTTGTTATTTTACAGCAATTCTTGCCAAACTCTCCTGGTCTCTGTGATGCTCCCAAAGTGCACATAGCTGCATAAAACCCTTCCAAGGCTGGAAGTGCTGCAGGAGCCTGTCCCACCCTCAGGCTTCCCCTCCTGAACACTGTGGGTAAGCAATGTCTCGTGGTGTACCCTGGGTTCGGGGAGAGGAGGGAAGTGAGGAGTATTTCAACAGCTGAGTTGCATATGGTTCTGAAGTGAAAGCATTAATTAACATACAGTCCATGGCCCATCTGTCAGATATCTGACAGTCAGACATAAAAAAGTCTATAAGTAAACAAAAAAAATGCATATACCATTCCCAGGCGGTCAGCAGGCATATGTCTCCCACACCTGCAGCCAGGAGTGGCCAGAAACCAGTTGAAGATGACCTTCAATTCCCAGTTTAATTTTGTCAGAGTAGGAAAAAAAAAAACCCAATGAAAAAGGAAAAACATGAACATTTTTGTTTTCCTGCATTCCTAGCGCTTTCCTGTTCTTCCTCCCCAGCTGCCAGCCAGCAGTGGGGAAGGACAGCCTGTCAATTTTTTTTTACTGAAATGTGACCTTCAGTCAGAAAGCATTGTGTGGCTGGGCTGGCCCTCTCCTCCATTTTCTCTTGTATGCAAAGATGGGAGCACAGAGAGTACTGGGTTCAGTAGTAAGTAAACAGCAGAGATTAATGACCTGTGATAGACATTATCAAACTGGCTAATCCGATGGGCTAACTGGCTTAAGCTCACAAAGGGTCCGTGTTACGGTCTGTCCCAGACCAGTGAGACCAGGTAGCCTGAAGAAGGGCTACAGAGAGGCAACTGCTGTGGAAAGGCTGTTCTTCTCCCTCATGGCAGAGCAGGGATCTACATGCCTTCCTTTCTCTTGATCTGATCTGGGCAAACTGATGTGCTGCATAATGCCAAGAAACCAGATCAGCAAAGTTGCTGTGAGATCTAGTGTCATCCCTTCTCCGGGGAGAGGTGAGTGACAGCCCAGGATAGGGCTGCTTTGGTTTAACGTACAGACAGCCAGATTTTTCTTAAGAGGATGGGAGGCAATGCACCCATGCTGAGGAATGGGAAACTGTGGCTAGATTTAAGGAAAAATCTATTTGTGGTGCGAATGCTTAAACATTGGAATGATCCCAGAGGAGCTGTGGATCCTCCTTCTTTCGCAGTATCCTGCACCCGAGTGGATGGAGCCCTGAGCTTCTCAGTCTGACTTTGAGGTTAACGGCGCTTTAAGCAGGTGGAGGGAACAGGTGACTTCACAAGGTCCCATCCCACCTGAATTCTTCTGTGATTCTAAGAGTAAAAATACTGTTGTTAGCGGCACAAACCCTCGCAGCCCAGAGAAGCCCAAGCAACTGTGGATGCTTATAGAGCAAAATATCATATTCCCAGAACATTTTCAAACAGACATGAGGAATCATGGAAGCACACTTCAGTGGAAGCCTCTCCCAGTCATTTGTTTCATAGAGGTTAATATAACAGCAGGAAATACATGCTCGTAGAGGTCACACCTTATTGTGTTCTGCAGCCAGACGCTTTAACAGTTTTATCTGCTCCCTGTCCTTCTTCTGAGCAAATAAAAAATAACATGGTTAAATTTTAGAAAGCAACGTGGGAATGCAGTGCTGTAGCTTGATTTTTGGTCACATTTTCCCTCATTGTGGTTTGCGCTGTTGTGTTTTTTCTGCTTACTGTTTGACTCACAACTTGTGTGCGCGACTTCGGTCAAGCAGCAGAAGGCCGCAGACTTTGCACTTCTCCAAGCTTTATGTTTTCTTAGTCCCAAATCTCAATTTAATCTACAAACCTGCTATCTACTAGACTCACCCGTTTGCTGGTAAGGAGGAGATAAGGCACCGCTGTGCTTGGAGAAGGAAAGGCAGGAGGAAGTAGTGCTTAGCACCGAGCTGGTTTGCGTAGGCTGGGGAAATGTCTCCAGGCTCAACATCTTCTCACCCCTCTACTTTCAAAGTGCCCCGTGACATCCTCACCTTCTTGGGGACCTGTGGGCACATGTGGACAGCACAAGGTATCTGCCCTCTCATGCAAAATCAAAGTGGGTCCCAGCAGGCACAAATCACCATACTCAAACAGAGCTTTTTTTTTTTGTTTATTTTTCTCTCTACTTGATGCTTTCTGATTGTTCTGGCTCTAGCCAGGAGCTGCAGATCTCCCACGGGCCTCCAGGCCGGTGTATCCCCTCTGGAGCCTGGGTGTCCGTGTCCCAGCCTGCTCCCTGCCCCAGCAGGCACCAGCACCGGCAGCCGTGCGGGGCAATGGTGGGGTGCGCAGATCGCACGGGGCGATGGGTGCCGGGCCTGCCAGCCCGCCGTGGCTACAGACTTCCTGGACACGTGGTGCCAGCTGGCAGCGTGCCCGCAGCCACGTCCAAAGTGACCTCATGCTCCATCACAGCCGGGGAGTGACTCAGGAGGAGCTTGGCCTGACACGGTCAGGCGGTGTCTGGTTCGGGCACCCCCCGGCACACACACTATTGTCCTCCCTCTCCCCCCACCCCACATCGGCTTGTCCCCGACGGAGGGGGGCTTTTGAGGCCTTTGCTGGCAGCAAAGGCACTGCTGTAAGGAGATACGGTCTGTGGAGACTGACTGAGGACAGGGAGAGCTGTGGGAGGAAAGATCCCTGGTGCGTGCAGAGCTGCCACGCGTGGAGGTCACAAATTGTCCCCGCTCCTCCATAATGAGCCCAGAGTCCCGGCGCCGTGCAGAGCAGGGCACAAAGACAAACAGGGTGTGCTTGGCATGGGCTGACGGGCTCCTGGAGAGCCATTTTGAACTGGCAGGGCGGCTGTCTCCCTGCCCGGGAGAAGTGACACAGCTCTGACACAGGGGATCTGCATCAGTTCCTGTCCCCACCACAGGCTCCTGCAGGACTCTGAGCAGTTTGTGCATGTGTGCTTATGGTGGCCGAGGCTGCATCGTCCTGACTGCGAGGTGACCAGGGAGGCATTTTGGGGATCTCCAGGTCCTGCCCTATGTCTCAAGGGCTCAGCGATACCTGAGATGCTCCCGCTCCTCAGCACTTCTCCTTCCTTTTTGTACTAGCTGTGCTGGAGGATCCCTCTGGTGCTGTGGGACCAGCTGGAGCACTCACATGCCAGGGCAGGACGTTTTGTGAGAGAAATGGAAGAGGTTTCCACTCTTGGTGTAAAACTGTACCCAGAGAAGGACTGTAGGGGGCCAGGATGCTGGGGAGGTGATGAGCCCAGGATGCTGGGCTGCAGGTTGAGACAAGGTGCTGTGCAGAGGGGAGCACCATGGAGCCTGCTTCCACCCTGCAGCCACCGCTGACTTTCTCCTGCTCCCCTCCAGTGGTCAAGTGCTTCACAGACCAGCAGAGAGGAGAGCAAAATTGCAGGGTATCAGATCCCAGCTGTCTGGGGGCTCTTTCCAGGGAAGTGCTGAGACCACTGGAGATATAACCATCACATTTCTGTAGGGAACTTGGGAGGGGGAACCACTGGCAGGGCAGGGGGAGGGACAGGGCTGAGAACATGCAGCAAGGGCAGCTCTCACTCCTCCAGCAACTGGACTGGAAGGGTTAAGCCCTGGTCCTGACCCCCACCTCCCGCTGTCGTTCTGGGCAGCAGAGCCAGTTGGTGACAAGAGGCTGATGCTGATGAGGGAGCATGTGAAGCCAGAGCTTGTGAATGGGGCTTTATCCCAGGAGAGACCTGCCTCTGCTCCGTCCCTGCCCTGCTGCCAGCACCAGCTGCAGGCAGAGTCCTGCGGGCAGCGATGTGCCAGTAGCCTCTGAGCAGGGCACACGGGGCTGGGGAGGCAGGAGACTTGCCCTTGGGACAGGCTGATTTTCCCCCACAGTGCATGGAGGTCTCCCAGGAAGACGTGCGTGGCTGAGCTGTGCTCCAAAGCATGGGACTTTTGTGAGGGAGGCAGGGGAAGGTCTGCAGGCCAGCCTGGAGCAACCAAGGCCCAGAGTTTGGCAGGGGGTTGTTTGGTACAGGGGAGCAGGTTCTCTGCTTAATGATATCTTCTCTTCTTGACTCTTTCAGATGAAAGACACAGGAAAGGAAGGACGCAGCCCTGGTTGTTCCCTTACGGTGCTCCTCTGGGGATGCTCTATCATGTCCTGCAGCCCTACCTGGGGGGTGGGCTCAGCCCCAGCACATGGACCATAGCTCTCCAGGTGGCACTGCTGCAGAAGGGAGCTCCACCACACTCCAAAGAATGAGACGGAGGCGTCCTCGCTTGAGAAATGTAGCTGCCTTCACAACCACTGCTGCCTTGACCCTCCACTTCGCTGTAAGGGTATAGATTCATCTGTGCAACCACCCCACCGTGCCCTCTCCACCCAGCCACCCACCATGCCGGAGCTGGCAGAGCTGAGCAGCCCCCGCACCCCTGCGGATGCGGACCACATCCAGAGGAACATCTTAGAGGAGCATGTGGAGCTCTGGTGGTTCCAGGACCCCAAGAAGTCCATCCTGTGCTACGGGGTGGCTGTGGTGCTGATCCTGGCCTGTGGCATCGGGGGCATCATCCTGCTGTACAGCACTAGCAGCCGGTCTGGGGAGTGGCGGCTGGCCGTGGGCACCACGCTCTGCCTCCTGGCCCTGCTCGTGCTGCTGAAGCAGCTGCTGAGCTCTGCAATCCAGGACATGAACTGCATCCGCAGCCGCGATCAGATTGAGCTCCTGAAGAGCGGAGGCTTCTCGGACTGCCTGGTGCTGCTGCTCAGCGCCCTAGTGCTACTGATCTGCGGGGTCGTTCTCACCATCCTCTCCACCACCACCATGCAGCTCAGCCCTGCACGGCCGCTGGCCAGCATGTTCACCAGCGGGGTTGTCCTCCTGACTGCCGGCGGTGCCATCCTCCTCTGCCTGCTGCTCTACCTGCTCTGCACCTCCTGCCGCCAGGCTGCCCCTCGGAGCCTGGAGACAGGCGAGATCCGTGTCTTCACCATCTCCGGTCGCCTCGCTGCAAACAGGCGGCTTCCTCCCACCTCCAGCATGGCCAACCTGATCTGACCCAGGATCCTGCGTGACCCTCACTGGATACGACGTGTCAGCAGGGCTTGTGCTGGCCTTTCCCCAAGGAAGAGCGAGCACTGGAGTGTGCCTTGCACTTCTTTTGGAGATGACTGGCATTTTCTTTGCCCCAGGCTGACGGCACAGACGGGACTTGGGGTGCCTGAATGGTCACTGTGACCTGGCGCGTTAGGAGCACAGCGCTGGCGTTTTGTCTCCACAAAGCCTCCTGCAACAGCTGCTGCCTGCCTGGCTGTGAGCCCTGTCACAGAGCTAAGGTGAGCCTGTCCTTGCACTTGCTTGGTTCCTGGAGTTCCCGGAGCTGTGTCGTGTGCTCTCCTGGCAAGAGAGGCTGCGACTGCAGATAGTGTAAAATCACCCCGCTCTCCGTGCAGCGACACCAGCTCAGACCCCTGTCTCAGCTGGCACCAGCACTTTGTGCCTCTGAGCCCATGAAGGTGGGCACACACTGAACTTGCTGTGCTGCCCTGTGTCGCGTGTCCCCTCCCTCCCAGGCTGTGGGACCCCTGAGCAAAGCAGAGCTGATGAATGGCAGGAAACATTCTGCATGTCAGCAGGCATGCAGAGCAAGTGAAGGGAACTTGGGGGGAGGTACGGTTGCAAGGGCTGCCCCCGAGAAAGCACCTGTGTGTCTGTGGGAGGGAGCATGGGATTTGCATGGAATTCTGTGTGCCACAGCCCCAGCATGGCTGGACCGCAGATGAAATGCCAGGGCCCTGATGGATTATCAGTGATGGACTGTGTGTCAGGGCTCTAGGTGGACCTGCTTTGGCAGGGGAGGTTGGACTAGATGATCTCCAGAGGTCCCTTCCAACCTCATATCATTCTGTGATTCTGTGGTTCTGTTATCGCACCAGTGTGCTCCAGCCACAAACAGCAAGGTGCAGTTGCTGGGGGATGGTGATGGGATGACCAAATCCTGGGACTACTACCCTGCAAAGGCAGTGTGAGGAGGGAGCACTGTAGCCCTCTGACAGGAGTTTCCCAAGCGGAGGCACCTCTGCTGCCACGGGAGCACTGCATCTCATCCCAGTCCCTGCTGGGCCCAGCACAGCAGCATTCCCACGCTGCTTCTGTCTCCCAAGTGCTGCAGCTGCTACAGGGCAGAAATGTTCTTCTGCTGGCACTTGGGCCTTACCTGGAGCTTTTTTGGTGTTTTATCTCTACAAGGTGTCTATCATTGAAGTGTCTTTACCAGAGGCAGACTAACAACTCACACCTGGGAGCTTTTCCTGTAACTTGAGGCTGAGTTACCTGTCAAAATTCTAATTTCCTCCATAGACCCACAAATCGTTTCACTGCCTTTTCCATAGAAACAGATCCTAACCTCGTAGTGAAGCTTCTCCTGCACAACCTTCTCTTCATCTCCCTGTCTGCTCCCACCTCCCCCTCACCTGAGCTGCTCTGCCCCAGCCATTGTTTTGGTTCATTATTTGCTAAGTTCCCTCTGTAGTGGAACAAGACTGAGCTATTATTTTTTGGTGCCTGGTAGAAAATTTATTTGGAAGAGAATGGTAGCTCATTCCCTTAGTAACAGCGTGAATCACTGTCCATGTTACACCTGGAGGCAGTGTCAGAGTTCAGCATCAGTGAACCCCACCAGGTATATGCTGGACAATGGGGACTTCATCCCTTCACAGCTCCAGACCACACCATCCCCGATGCATTCAGATTGCATGAGGGCACTTCTGTATTCGTCTGCTCTGGCCCCGGTCCTGCTGGCTTTCCTTCCCCCAAAACCTTGGATTGTTTTCCCCAAAGTATGGGAACATCATTTTTGGCTTTTGTTTCTGAATGTCTGTTATTTCTACATTTTCCTCTGCCACTTTCACATCATCTGTAGATTTTATTAAACTGCTGTCTCCTCCTCTTTTGTAACCTCCGCATTACTTCCCTTAATCTGCCCAAGAGTTCAGAGGGTGTTACCAAGCTCAGGTCCTTCTAAATCCTCTGCAAAGCCAAGAGCCGTCCTTCCCCTTCGGGCTGTTTGATCCCAGGTCCCTGTGTGTACGTGGGGAGGGACAGGCCAGAGCTGGACAGCTGTGCACCATCACCGTTGCTGCTGCTCTGCACGTCTGTGTGGGTGCACAGCAGTTCTGCCAGGCTGCACTGCCTCTGCCTGCATCAGTGCTGTAGCGGCTACTCCCCGCGCCCCCAACCTGCACGTGTGGACAGGCCGCAGCTGCCTGCACACCAGCTGTTTTGCACATCTGGGCATTTCTGTGAAGACTCATGACCGTGCCCAGCGCACAGCTCTGCGCTGCCTGCATGCCAATGTGAATCCTTTGCTCCACGGCCCCTTCAAAAGCCGCCCCAAGTGCCTGTGAATTGTGCCAGAAAAGGATGCTCGTGGGCCGTGTCAGCAGCCCGAGGAAATAATGGCTGGGAACAGGCTGTCCCCGAAGATGGCAGTTTGGGTGTCTGGCTGCCCACATGGACAGCCTGCGCTGCCCCAGTCACTGGCTCGCCTCTGCAGCAGCGGTAGTGGTTTGTTCCTTTCTTGATTCTTGTGTTGTGCGTGGAACTACATAATAAAGTGTTACAGAAGTTGACGAGTCTTGAAAGCTTATGCCTGAGTGTCAGCCTCTCTGTGCAGCGGGAGGTGTCAGGGCTGTGCAGAGCTGGCCTCAGCTCAGGATGAGCCCAGGGCAGAAAACATGACAGCCCAGGGTCCCTCCTGCCGCTGTGGTTTCGGCTCATCAGCTAGTGTGGCAACACCACCACAGCCCCCCAAATGCATGTACTTCTTTCCTGATATGTGACTCCCATCTCCAGATGTGCATGCATCTCTCTCTGCTTAAGACATAGCTGGTCCCCCTCACTACTGCTCTGTGAACCCAAGACCTTGCCGTGCTCCTGAAAGATGCTCACGTGGAGCACACAGCGCCTCCTGAATGTGTTGGTGCCGGCTGGTTTGTTTACAGAGAAGCTGTTTCACCCTGCGGTAGGGCCGAGCCTCCAGCCCTGTGGCAGCAGCTGCTGCCTGCAATGAGCCTGGAACCAGTCTGCCCGCATACCTGCCGCCGCTCCTGTCCACCAGCCTCCACTGCAATCCTTCCCACAGCTTCCTGGGGGAACCCCCTTGAAAAGGCTCCTCCTTTTCTGCTCTGACCCCCTTGTATTCCCAGCTCTGCATGTCAGACGCATTTCCCCCTACACGAGCTGCCAGGCTCCTGCCCTTCTCACACTGGAGCTGTCTGGAGAGAGGGCAGAGGGTCTGCCAAGGGACCAGGGCCCCTTGCGCACCAGAAAAACAGCCACCTCTGCTGGGTTAAAGAATAAACGGGGGGGCCTCCCAGCAGGGTCAAAGGCAAGCAGCTTACCACTAGGTACTGAGGGACAAGAGTGAGAAAGATCCTGGATAAATAACCCTGGGCAGTTGGCTTTTTAACCTCTTCTAAGACATCCCTGAGACCAAAAGTAAAATACTGCATCTAGCAGGAATTCATGTGATTGAAAGCCCAGAAAATACCCTCCAAAAGATAACTGAAATGCATTTTCCCTGCCCCCCAGATTTAAGTCTCCTATCTTACCTGAAAGATATTAGAAATTTCCTGCCCAAATAAAGCTCAGTTTAGAAACATGGCATTTAAGAACAAAAACTGGCTGGCCACTGAAACAAGCCAGCAGGTTTTCCTCCTCATGGCTTCAAACGGCACATTCCCTCTCTGGAGGGTGCTTTAAGTCACTGGCGTGTGTCGCCCATCCAACGCCTGATCCAGTCATGCCTTTTGGTTTACATTCTCTGACGTGTCTTATTTACTTCTGTATAAACTGTGCTCTATAAATATCTTAATGAGCAGAGAAATAGAAAGGCAGCTCACAGTGAAACAGAGGTCTGAAGGAGATGGAATTAGCCATGTGGCAGGGCTGCAAGAAATGCCATCCCTGTGATGATGCTTCATTCTCTGGAGCATGATGGAGAGATTCCTGGGCTATCAGGGACTGTAACAACCGGACTATGCCCTGGGAAATCTTCCCAGCTGGATGGTACCAGCCTTGTCAATCGCTTATTAAGGAGGAATGCCACTGCTGCTCCCTGCTTTTAACTCCAGAGTGACCCACACGGACATGGCCGGCTACAGCAGAAACAGCTTGCAGTTACCCATGTCTCACATGCTGTTTATTGTACCACAAAGATGACAGGAATGCAAAAATTAGGATGTTCGTATAATTCCACAGTTAGAGATACAGACAGGACTCTGTAATGGGTGCCGAGGGACAGGGCTGTCTCGCCCCAGCGCACATGCCTGCCTGACGCCACAGCTGGTGCCGCCACGTTTCCTCAGCTCTGCAGAGCTGGCATGGGAAAGCTAAGTGCCGTTCTGGCACATCCCACTGGAGAACAAAGAGAGAAAAGGAGCAACGCTGGAGAGACATGCACAGAAACCCTGCAAGGACACACCAGGGCTGCCTGCACCATAGCAGGTGACAGGTTTGTTTGCACAAGAGCACTCCTTGTGCCACAGACCTGTTCTCTCACCACCTCCTCCTGGCACTGCCGCTGGGAGAGCCCCAACAAACCATCGCAGGCAGAGGCAGGGTTAAATCACACTTTAATCACACCCTGGAGTGACAACACATTGAGAGACAGAGCAGGGCTGGGTCCAGCACTGAGGGCAGCAGGACTGGTGCACAGGACCCTGCAGGGAGCACCAGGGCAGGCTCCTCTTTGCATCCTACCAGGCTGCCTGGACATGATAGGCACCATCTCCTTCATCCTCAGCATTTGAGCAGGGCTGGGAGCTCAGCAGCAGGTCCAGTGTCCCTGTGCCAGTGCAGCCCCACTGGCATCATGCTTGGGTACCGTGGGGCTGGCTGCCTTCAGCCTCCATCACCACTCCCAGCTTACCCTATCACCCCTCCTCTCCACTCCTTTCCTCCTGCCCCTAGCCATGTGGGGCCAAAAGCCGAGGGCAGGTGGAAAAGGGCAGGAAGAGGATGGAGGCGTGGGGATGGTGAGAGGCTGCAGTGGTGGGGCTGGCCTGCAGGCTCAGATGGAGAGGTGCAACTCCCGCTCCTCGTCCTCTGGCAGCTGCTCGCTTGGCTGGATGTAGTTGTCCTCGATGAAGCCGTCATCATCCTCAGCTTGCAGGTCGGCAGCACAAGGCACGGGGTGGCTCTTGCTGGCCCCATGGCCTGAGGAGCCCCTGTCCCAGTCGCTGCTGTCCTCCATGGGGCTGCCTCCGATTGAGCTGGATTCGGGCAGGGGCCGGTGGCGGTAGCTGGCGAAGTTCTTGTGGAAGAGCTTGCACTTGGCCGCCAGCGCAATCAGGAGGGAGATGCTGATTGCTGACACCAGGAAACCCACCAGGTACGGCCAGCTCCTTCCTCCCTTCATGGTGGGTGGTGTGGTGGCTGTGGTGCAGGAAAGGCACGTCAGGGCATGGCAGGTCAGCCTGCAGCATCCCCAGCGCTCCCCAGCAACCAGCCCCGTGCATGCCTGCCAAGTGCAGCCAGCACTGGATTGCTTTCATTAGGAGCAATGTAAATGCTCTTCAGCAAGAGCTGGCTACCAAGGGTGTGTGAACACTGTGCGGAAAACTGCCACACGGCTGTCTGATACTGGTGCTCATCACCATGAAGTCTGTGCTCCGTGTGGCTTTGTGGCATATGCTAGATTTTCTGTTGCAAAGCCAACAAACACCTCCAGGTGGTGGCCACCCTCCCCACCAAGCCACCACTGGAGGCCACCATCCTGACCAAGCCACTGCACCAGTGGTGGCCAGGCAGCCTGAGCCCCTGGGGCAGCGGGGCAGAGCAGGGGGTCTCTGCCTGTGGTCCCCTCTGAGGTGACAGAGGGTAGGAGGGAGCTAGACCTTACAGACACCTCTGTAGCTGCACAACTTACTGTTGCTGTAGGTCTCTGTGGTCTGCTGGGTCATGCTGACCTCCCGAGGAAACCGCTGCTTCATCCAGCAGCCCAGGTCCTGGGAATCCAGAGCTGCAACTTCCTGGCCCCGCAGCTCTGGGGGCGATGCGCAGGTCACCTGCATAGCTGGGAGACACACGGAGTAAGGTGGGACAGGGGTTCTTCACCCATCCCCTCCCCAGTTTAGAGAAGATGACCCCTGCTTGCTCCTGGGTTGATGGGATGCATTGCAAGGAGTTCCCAGCTCTGCCCTCCAGCCTCGCTGGCCCTCAGCATATTGTAAGGCACAACCGAAGAAAAAAATTCCCTGACCAAGGAACTGTGCAAGTGTGTGGCTGCAATTAGCAGTCTCCTTTTAACTGGATAATGCCAAATTCTTAGATAATGATGGAAACCCCACTGTCGCAGGGCTGCTCTCGCCTGGAAGCTGAGCTCAGAGGGTTGGAGCCTGATTCAGCTCCACAGGAGGAACTACCAAGTGCTCAGCAGCTCTTGAAAATGTGGTGACTTCATGTAGATGAATTTAAGGGACTGAAGGTGAATTTAGGGGCTGAAGTTTATGTGCAGCCCCTTTCCCAGAAGAGTGGTTAAATTATCCTGCTGTCATTCCTAGAAATCTTTGGTATTGTGTGTAACTGCAAGCAAGGAACAGACCCATCACCTTTCTTGCTCCCTGTCCCTCAACAGAGTGGGAGAGGTCCCTGGAAAGTCATCTCACAGCCTGTCCAGGGGTTGGAGCAAAAGGATGGAGCGGGACCCCTGCACCCAGGGTTCCTCCTGCCCGACACCTCTCCTGCCACCCATCCCCCTCCGCTCACCTTGCCTGCGCTGCAGCCACTGCTGCAGGGGGTGCACGGTGCAGTCGCAGACCCAGGGGTTCCCCTCCAGCTGGACCTGCGGGACTGCCTCCATCAGCTGCAGGCTCCAAGTGTCCACAGAGACCAGAGCATTGTGCTGCAGGTCCAGGTGGAAAAGAGCCTTCAGCGGCAGGAAGAAAGGGACCTCAAGCTCTTGCAGACTGTTGTTTCTTAGGAGCAGCGTGTGCAAGTTTCCCAAGCCCTTGAAAGTGTCTGTGTGGAGGTAGGCGATGCTGCAGCTGCTCAGGTCCAGCAGACGCAGTGCCCTGAGGTTGGAGAAGACTGCTGGGCTCAGCGCCAGCAGGGCATTGCTAGAGAGGTTGAGGGACCGCAGGGAAGGGAAATGCATCAAAAGAGTCCCATGACGAGGCACGACCAAAGAGTTGAAGGAGAGATCCAAACCAGTGATGTTGCTTGGAAGGGAACTTGGAGCATGCAGGAGGCTCTTTCCGTTGCAGTCGGCCCACCCCTGGGAAAAGAACGGCTGTCTGAGATGGGCTCTCCATGCTGGGGAGGATCTCTGGACTGAGACTCCCCAGGAGTTCAAATGTCTTAATTAACTACCCTTGCAGAGTTTATAAAAGCAAAGACACAACCACTTTTTAAAAACACATGAGCTACCAGTGTGATGTGGGCCAGGATAAACGGAGAAAGAGGAGCAGGACAGCCCAGGACTGAGAGCAGCCAACTGAAAAAGTAAAGAAGGAGCATGGAGAGCTGGAGGAAACCCAAACAGATGAGGCAGATGCAAAGGGACCAGGCTGTCACCCTCCTGTTCTCCCTTACAGGGCAGCTGTCATATGGGGTCAGCTTGCAGAGGCCTTCCTCTTCCTCTCCCAGCCCCTGGGGAGCTCTTGCATGACACAAGGGCATCCTCCCAGCCAGGCTAGGGAAGCAGGCGAGATCCCTGCCCACTGTGAAGACAGGCGGGCAGGCAGCTGGTGGGGATGAAGAGCGGTGGGTATCTGCACCAGGCACCCGTGCCAAGAGCTGCTCTCCAGGGCCTGTGTGGGATCTTGCACCCATGCCTCCAGCCCTCCCCCGTTTCTGAGGATACACTGGGAGCGGCAGCAGCTTTGTGTAGCTGTGGCTGTACTAGTAAACAAAACAGACCAGGGACCATTCCCTGTCCTGAAAGGCCAGCATTGCATGCTGGATGGATGGATCAACCCACAGGGATGGATTTTTTTTCCCAAAAAAAACCAGGGTGACCAAATTCAAGCTGGTTTTGGGAGAGCAGTCCCCAGCATGTGTTATTCCCACCTGGGCTTTATGTGGGAGAGGGCCAGCTGCCCAAACTGAAGCTGCCAGCGAGCAGGCCAGCAACTGGAGTTCGGTTGGGCAGGCACGGGCTCCTGTTTGATGCTGTGTTTGGGCCCCACAGGCAGAGATGCCATGCTGGAAGTTTGCTGCAGTCCATATTCCTGAGTTTCTAGGTCTGGCTGCTTTCCAGCTAGCCAGCCTTTCCGTTTCTTTGCCACTCGTATGATCACCTCTCCTTTCATCCTCCTGTTCACCCAAATCTCCCGTCAGGCCTGCCCTCCCTACTCACTAGAGGAACAGATGTGCACTTACAAACCTGGGCTGCCGAGGACTGGGTTATAATGGGGCTGAGCCACAGGGGCACCACACAGGTCCTGTCTCAAGCTCAAACAGGGCCGGGCTTGGGGAGGCTGGAGAAAACAGTGCAAACCTTTTGGGGGCATATCTGAGAGCTCAGTGGGCAGCGCTGCCCTGTGCCATCTGCCGCAACAGCCGCTTTTCCTGCCTCCTCCCAGATCCTGCCCAGTGCAGCTGAGCTGCTGCCCGCCGCGCTTGTCCTGGTGGGATGGGTTAGTTATATTTCCTGCTCCTTGCCAGGCGCTTGGGAATTCTGACCCCATGGTTGCCCTGACCCTGGCATCACCATGCACTGGAGAAGGGAGCGAGGGGCTGGGAGCCCCTCAGGGTTGTGCCTCGCTGCTGCTCGCCATGCAGCCCTTATGGGCAGCTGTGTTATGGCTGCAGCCAAGAGAGCCCCAGAGTCAGAAATGGCATGGCTCAGACAAGGCTTTGGCAGCCCTACCATGCTCTGGTGAATGGGCTGGACAACACATGTTCAGCCCTAGGACAGGAACAGGGGTGTTGTGGGGCTGGGACCTGGGGTGCTGCAGGGCTGGGAGCAGGACAGCCAGGCTCCAGCCGCGGGTGAACCACCCCTGTGGCTGGTGGCCACTGGCACAGCACAACTCCCCGTTAACTCCGCTTGCTCCCGTGGGTTTTCATTGCTCGTCATCCCTCCAGCCGTGCAGAGCAGGAGCTGCCTGCCAGGGCCTGCTGCCCGGCAGGTACACGATGCCACCTCCCCAGCTGTGCTGGCAGGACCGGGAGTGGGGTGTCCCTGCCCACCCCCCAGCTGCTGCCCACGCCGGAGTCCCCTTGGCCCCCCTACCTGGTGGTCGAGGCTGCAGGGGTGTCCCATCACCACTGACCAGGCGCAGAGGAGGCTGCAGACACCGAGCAGGCAGGCAGGAGCCATTTGGCTCCAGGAAACTGCCGGGCAGAAAAACAAGTCTCAGAGAAAGCTGGGAAGCCGGCAGAGCCGGCCGTGCCGGGCGAGGTGTGGCCACGGCCACACAGCCTGGGGCCTCTGCAGAGCCCCTGTGGCCCAGCCGCACGTCCCCACAGACCACCAGCCCCTGGGAGCCAGCCCAGCTGCCGCCGTGGCCCCGCTCCCTCCCGACGGCTGGGCACGGGTGAAAGGTGGCAGTGCAGGTTACACATTAACCACCGCGTCCCGCCACCTCCCACCCGCTGCCTCCCGTGACGGGTGACATGGGGACCGCCAGCATCTGCCTGGTGGACCATGGGGTGCTGTGGGAGCAGAGCAGCGGGAGGTGCTGGGGGCTCAGAGGAGAAGGGGGGCACCTCTGTGATGTCCACCCTGGGGTGCCCATGCTCGAGGAGAGCAGCCTGAGCCTGGCCCTGGTACTGTGCCGACTGCTGTGTCCCGGCTCCATGCACCTGGGGCAGAGGCACACACCAAGCCTTGGCCAGAGAAGCTGGGGCTGACAGCAGGAAAATGTCCTATGGGAAAATAAAATTCTTATTGGTATTCAGGCGGGAAGGTGTTTAAACTGTGCAGCAAACGGGCAGGTCCCTGGGCACGGCAGTGGCTCAGCGGTGTTGGTTTTCCAGCATCGGGGAGTCACTAATAAAAATGTGGCTTCCCAGAGCAACACCCAGGGCTCCTGTGGAGGTCCCAGAGGATGGGGGTGCCCCACCAGCTCTGGCACACCCCCCCCTCCAGACCCGCTGCTCATCAGTAGTGCTCCCTGACAGCCCTGCAGCAGTCAGTGAAAATCTGGGAAATCCTGTCAAAGCAGCATCTTGTGGGTGTTGGGTGGGATGTGCTCCCATGCCCAGGGGTGCTGGGGTGGGTGAGTGAGCGGGGGCTGGCAGAGCTGCAGCCCGGACTGGGGAGGTGCTGGCTGTGCCTGCTCCCAGCTTCGCCTCTGCAGCAGGAGGGAGCCCCAAGCTCTCTTCCCCGCTCCCCATTCCCCGCTCCCTGTTCCCACTCCTGCTCAGTGTCAGGAAGCCGCCTGCCAATAAGATCACTGTGGATCTGCAGTTTCCACCCCAGTGGCTGCCAGGACAGGGCGGCCCCCCTTTCCCCAGCAGACAAGGGTCTCCTCCGCAGCCGCGCGTCCCACCCTTTCCTCAGGGAAAGGGCTTCCCAGCAGCCTGTCCTTCATCCTGCAAGCATGTGGTGGATGCCAAGGCAGCTGCCTGCTCCCCAGGTGCCCTACCGATGCCACCAGGCAGGCTGGGGCTGCTTGGCCACCCCACTGCCAGGCTGCTCTGATGCCTGGCGGCAGCAGCCCTTAACCAAACCTTGCAGGGCCTCCCCGGGACCCACTGTGCACATAAAACAAAACAAACAGCCAGAGAAGCAGGAGTAGAAAATGTTGCTGCAGCAGCCCAGCCCATCGGTGGATTCACTGGGCGTTTGCATTTCCTATCAGGAAACGTATCGGTGCGTTATGGTTTCTGGCATGCGGTGCCGTGCATTAGAATGTGCAAATGATAACAAAAAGGGGTATTTTTGTCACTCACTATTTTTTTTAGTCCATCATGATTCAGCAAAAAAAGTTGAGGTCTGTGAATTCAGCAGAAATTCAGGTGCTTTCAGTGTGCTGTGGGTTGGACAGCTGGAGCTTTCCATATCAGAGGAGAGCAAGTGTGGCGAGAGGCTTTGGCTGGGCCCAGCTGCACCCAGCTCCCAGGTTCCTCCTCTGGAGATACATAAGATTAAACTGGAGCTGTAGAGTCTTGGTTGGGTCTCCCCACAAAACTTCCCACAGAGGTTTCCTACCCCACCTCCAAACTGCGGGATCTGCACAGATAGACACCTCTTCTCCAGCTGTTCCTAGAAAAAAATGCAAGGGGACAAATCAGTTTGGGTCAGATCCCTCGATGGATCCCTGGGATCTCCTGGGCATCACCTGGTGTGGAGAGCTGACCCCAAATGATTCCCGTTCCCTAGAAGAGCAAGGCAATGCGCCGCTTCCCCTCATGCAGTTCCCCTCCATGCTCTTCTCCCTGGAGGAGCACGCTGCAGGACTTGCGGGTGCAAAACCCTCCCATAAAGCGTGTTTGTTCTGTGTAAATAACCCTGTCCTCAAACAGATCCTCGTGTCAGAGGATGCACAGAGCACATCATAACTCACGGCTCCGTGTGCTGCCGGGGGAGCACAGAACAAGCTGCTTCCCCAGGCGCAGCATGTGTTAGCAGGCAGTGGCACGATGGCAATTACAGTTCTGAGCGTAACTGGCCTCTACAGACACTGAACTGGGGGAAGAAGCCATTTATTTATCTATTTGTGTATCTATCACCTTTCTGCAGCTGCACTGAGTGTGCAGGTGAGTCTCTGGCCCAACGTGCTTGCAAATGAGCTTGGGGTTGGCCAGGAAAATGGGGATGTGGGGTTGCCCAGGAGGGCACCAATGGCAAGAGGGACCAGCCTCAGTTGCCCAGCCCCTGCGCGTTCGTGTTCCACATCGACATTATGGTAGTGCCTCAAGTGCCCCAGGGGTCTCTCAAAAGCAGAGCCCCTTGCCTATGCATGGCAAAGAACTGCACTTAGTTTCCTGGGCAAACAGGGGCAGCTGCATCTGGTGTCCATCTTTTTTTCGGATCCCCTCCATCCCTCCTGTCATGGGGTGGCTGGGTGGCTGCACTGGGGGAGCCCCTCTGCGCTGCCATCCCTCCCTCAGCACGCCGTGGGCACTGCGCAGCCATGGAGAACGCGCTGTAAATAGTCGGAAGCGATGAATGGATTTCCCCTTCCTCTCCATGTGTGCTTTAGCTTTTTGGCCGGATACGGCATGGGCTCGGGACACACCAAAACATGAGGCTCGCTCCCCGGCAGCCTGGCTTTCACGTGGGAACAGTTCGATTTGTGAAGCAGTGTGAGGTTTGGCAGGTGAAGCCTATGGTGACTTCCTGGGAAATGCCTTTCGTTTGCCGGGCGAAGAGCCCGGAGCCCTCCGGAGACCGGGGCAACCTCGCAGGAAGGCTGGGTGCGGGACCCCCTGGGGCTGGAGGGCAGCAGGGCTGTGCCGTGCCGTGCCTGTGCCAGCGCTGTGCATGGCAAAATCCCTGGGGAAAGCCAGGCTTTCTGCTGCTTTCCACTTCCTCCCAGACATGTTTACTGTGGTGTGGAAGGTTTTTCTCCCCCAGCAGTGGCCACCTGCCTGTGCAGGTTTTTTGTCACCCTGCCTGTGCTCCCGCTCAGCCCTGTTCAACCTGGTCAATGGCCCCACGACGAGACACTGCAAGCCTGAGTCAGGCCCCGGCATAACACGGAGCCCAGGTGGGGTTGTGTCTCGGCACCCCGGCTCGTGGCGGCAGGAGGCCAAGGTGTCACAAGGTGTGTACGGCCTCAGCATCGCCACACGCTGCTCGCTGGGGAGAGCCTGTGCAGGGCAGCTCCCTCCAGCTCCTGGAGTCAGGGCCGTCTCCGAACAATGGGTGGAGAGCAGGAAACGCCGCATGGGAAACAGGATTTGGCTCCGCCGCCGCCGCCAGCCACGGCCCCTTGGCCCCTTTCCTTTCCCTGCTCCAGAGAGCCCTTCCCACAGCCATCAGCCACGGGGCTGCGCTGAGGGGACAGGGATGCTGCCGCCCCAGCGGGCTGGGGCATGAGACCCTCTGCACAGCGGGCAAGGAGGAGGGTCGGGACATCTCCTGGCTGGGCTGGAGGCTCAGCATGGCTTGGGGACCCCTAAGCATGCAGCCCTAGCCCTAGAGGGGTGGGTGCCTGCTCCCCGGGAGAGCTGCCACTGGACAGGGGACCTCAGTAGCGTCTTTGCCACCAAGCCCTGAGCAACCGGGTGGCCACCGAGCAAGCGGGGACAGGGGCATCTTCCTCGTCGTGCCCAGGCTATGCACCAGAGGAGGTGGTCCCAGCTGCCCTGGACGGTGAACAGCAAGGCGGAGGCAAGATGGAGGGCATGGGCAGGGAGCAGGGGTCCTGAGCCACTGCTCATGTGGAGCCCCTAGGCAGCCGTGGCCTCTGGCTCTGACCCCTGTGGCTGGGACATGCCGTGGATCTTCTGACCTCTGCCAGATTCAGGACACAGTCCAAGGACATGGGACTCCAGGTTTATCTTCTGCTTCTTCTCCCATGGCCAGCAGGTAAATTACCTCTTTCCCTCTGCCCCAGGCAGCAGCCCCTGCCCCAGGGAGTCTTGGTGGGACAAGGCAGCTGTGGGAGCTCAGTGGCGCCATCAGAGCTGGGTTTGGAGGGAGGAAACATCCCTTTGTGATCGGCCATTTGGAGACCTCAGAGGCCAGCAGTGCCCTCCCCTGCCTGCATCTCCCCAGCCCCAGGGACTGGGGCGCAGGCAGCTTGTGGGAGGAGAGGGGCCCTGAGACCCCTGTCCTGCTGCCCACTTGGCTCATGGTGGGGTACTGAGTCTGTGGGGATGTCCAAAAGGAGAGTGGAAATGCCCACCATGTCATCCTGATGGGTTTGCACCCAACCTGGCTGTGCGTTCTGGGCTGGAGGTGGCAAAAATGTCCTGGAAAGGGGGGTGGCATCTGGGTAGTGGGGTCTGGCCTTGAGGCAGGGCTGGGATGGCTGTGCCCTTGCCCAGTCGTGATGTGCCTTTGTGCTACCCTGCCCCAGGGGCCATCCTGGACATCACCCTGATTGCCAACGTGCAGAGCCTGTCCCACTCTGACTTCTTCCTCTCCTGTGTCATGGGGGAGCGCGACGTGAGCTACCTGCAGATCGAGCGGGAGAACAAGATTGTGATGACACACCCCAAGATGGGCTTCCAAAACTACCGCAACCGCAGCAACTATGTCCAGGCCAGGGGCTTCTCCATGGCTGACCTAGTGGGGATCCTCTACTGCCTGGGGCGCACCCCGACCGAGCAGGCCCAGGTGCTCTACGTGCACAACAGCCACAATGGTGAGTGGCTGGGGGGGTGGTGGGCAGCCCCCCAACTGCTGGCTGGGTCCACATAGGAGCTACCTGCCCTGTGATTTGCAATCCCAGTGCCAGCTGGCATGGTGGAAGGACAGGGATGACCCACGAGCTAGATTTGGGTTCCACCAACATCGGTGGGGTGGAGAGGGGAGGGATGTTCAGCTGGAGGAGTGTGGCTGAGCCCCATGGAGATGTGCGGGGACAGGCAGCAGTGCGAGCAGCCGACTGGGCTGGGAATGGTGCCCAGGAGCAGGGCAAGGTCCAAGAGGAAGTTGGGCGCCCTTGGAGGAGGTGGTGGTGTCTGGAAATCATTAACCAGGGCAGGGGGGAGCCCAACGGAGCTGTGCCAGCCTCGTGCCCCCACTACAGGCTCCTGGGGAGGAGATAGTGCCAGGACACATGTCCAGCAGGCTCCTTGGGTGCCTGGCAGGCACCATGCTGCAGCAGTACGTCACCGCTCTGGTGGTGGGATCTTGCTGAGAGGCACTGCCAGGGCATACCGCAGCCAAAGGCAGCACTGGGCTTTTGTCTTCCGCTCCCATATAAGCCAAAGGGCCCCCCCCCGGGTTGGCCAGTGTCAGGGATACCACCAAGGGCAGCACTCTCCAACACATACTCCCCTGACCTCTGCTGCCCCCGTGCTTGAGACTTTGCAAAACTATTAGGACTGAAATTTTCAGTGATAGGTGTTTGCCTCAGGATGCTTTCTAGTTCTTTTTTAGAAATTTTTTGCTGAAAGAGTTGACCTTTTGCTGAGAATTAGGAGGCAGGGGATACAAGATGCCCTACTTGTTTTAAAACATAGCTTTAGCAGGCAGCTCTAGTATCTCCAAGCTGGGGAACAGAGGCTGCCAGTGGGGTCCAAGCATCCTCTAAGGAGCAGGAACCCACCCGTGTCCTTGGCCAGAGGCTTTATCCAAAAATGGCAGTGATCCTATCAGAAATGGAGCCGGCCGGTCTGGGCAAGCAGAACAGCACAGAGGCACCAAGGGAGGGAGCAGAGGCACCGGGAGACAGCGTGGGGGGCACGGCCGGTCGCAGGGGGACGAGGAGGGCAGAGGGGGGTCTGCACTCTGTATATAAGTCATGGAGGGAGGTGACAGCTCTGGGGCTCCTTGGTGTGTCAGGGTGTGCAATGGTGGGGGGCTCCCTGCCAGCCCCCAGCTCCTGGGTCAACATAGCCAGGCCAAAATAACGCTGTGGAGGAGCTGGTCAGTATCTGGGTTCAAGCCCCTGCAGGAATTACAGGTGCCAAAAAAGTGGCTTTTTTCCAAGTGCCAAACAAGTTACTGTTACCCTGTTTAATTTAGAGAAGGAAAAGTAAAAAAAATAAAGGAAACACTAAGTAAAACTTTGGAAAGTTTTGCTGTAAAAACAAAGTAAATCAGACCAAAGACATCCTGAGGAGCAATTTCAGAAATGTTTAAATCCAGGATTAAACTATTTTTACAATACCCAGAGCAGAAAGACATCCAGAAAAACAATTGCAGAAAACCCCAAATCCTTTTATTTATGCATCCATGTGCACAATAGAGAAGTTGGGGAAGCCTGCTGGGGTATCTGTCTCAAATGCCAGCACTGATAGCAGGAGACAGGCGATAAATGGCTGAACGGAGCAGGGCGGTGTTGCCAGACCGGGTTTGCTGAGAGCAGGGCTGTGCCGCTGCCTGTGGGGCGGGAGCAGAGGGCAGGCGACAAGGCTGCTGGTGGGACACCAGCCTTTCCTAAAAGCTTTCTGGAGAGGGAGTTACAGGCCTGTAAACCCAAATCAGAACCGGGCAAACTAGTAGAAACCATAATAAAGAGCAGAATTTGTGGTTACGTGGTCCCTGAGAAAGAGGCAGTGTGAGGGTCTCTGGGGTGGCAGCGGTGGGGATGCTGTGGACGACCCAGTTGACACTGTCTGCTCAGGTGCCTGGAGAAAAGTGAGGGAATTCCCTTTCAAAGGCTCTTTGGGAGCAACTCTGCATCCAGGGGGTGGCAGGGGAGGTCTTTGCATGGGTAAATAACTGACTAAAAGAAAGGGAGCGAGAATAGGAGTTAATTTGTGGTTCCTGTCAAGCGGGGAAGTACCCACTGGAATGGCACAAGGTCTCTGCGGGGACCCGTGCCACTGGCTGTGATTACAAACAGCTGAACAAGCGGCCATGCACATCTGTGTCCCCTTTACAAGGGACTGGGAAGTCCATGGTAGAAAGATCCCAACTGGGGGGACAGGTGGGGAGGCAATTCTGGGGAATTACCGGGACGTGTGACTTGTGGTGCCCTTCCCCAGGCATCTGCGGCATGTGCCGCTTCCTCCCGGCCTCCAGCCTTGTCGGGGCAGGACCTGGGGCTGGATGTGCCTTAGCTCCAACCCGGTGGGGCTGCTTTTAGTGTGTGCGAGCTGGCGCGCTGGCAGGCTCTGAGAGCCAGCGCCCGCCTGTGCCCTCTTTTGTGTCTGTCCTGGCACACCCAGGGCTTGGTTTCCCAGGACTTAACGTATTTATAGCCCCGTTTGTGCTCAAAGCTGGGCTCTGGCTGACTCACGTTGATACTCTGAGTTTGTTGCTGCTGCTGCTTGTCCCGGCAACTGGGAAATCAGGAAAACAGCCATGATAGGGCCACTGGTCCTGTATGGTGGTGTGCAGCCACGCTGCACCTCCCAGGCTGGCAGCAAGCAGGGTGTACCGTGCAGAGGTGTCCCAGCTATGGGAAAGATGTGTCACATCCCCAGGCTATGGCCACCAGCATCCCATGCTGGGCTGGGGCTTGTGGGCTGGCCGGAGGGCAGGGTGCCCCATCCCACTCCTTGGTGTGTGCCTGTGGGGGCTGGAGGGGCCAGGATGGGAGTGCCTGTCCCTGCAGAGACTCAAGGGGGTCCCAGCTGGTCCCACGGGGCAGACGAGGAGGCGTGTCATGTTGTCCCAGCAAAAAAGTGTGGTGGGCTTTGTTTTGGGGTGGCTGATCTAGGGGTGCTGGCACTGCCCTTGGGTGTGGGTGCCCTGGGGACCGACTGCTGTTCAGCCTGCTCCTCCTCCTTCTCCTCCTCCACAGCCCACCTCTTCCCAGTGAAGGCCACGCAGTCTGTGAATGTCGCCGAACCAGCCACATTTTCTGCCAGGGTCGTCAAGAGGAAGGAGACGGATGTGATGTGGAAAAGAAATGGCAAGTGGCCCCAAGAGCAGGCACGGGGCTGGGGCTGCTCCCAGCCGGTGCCTGGTGCTGGCCCGGGGGGGTGGCAGGGCCCCAGGTGACCTTCTGCACTCTTGCAGGTACCTACTACCAGACCACGGACCGGGGCGAGGTGCGGGGCGACCTTGTCACCCTGACGCTCCCCAACGTTAGCGTGAGTGAAAATGGCATCTATAGTGCCACATTCATGGGGGACAGCCCTCTGTGGAGTGCCTTCTACCGCCTGATCGTGAGAGGTGAGCAGGGCCATGGCTCCATGGGCTGCGGGGACAGGGGGCCATACCCTGCTCTCCAGCCCGGTGCCACCCTGCACCCCCACCGCTCTCTCCGCAGCCTGCCCCGCCAAGAAATGGGGACCATCCTGTGAGAAGGACTGTCCCGACTGTCTGAACGGTGGCATCTGCCACGACCATGTTGGCGAATGCGTCTGCCCTCCTGGGTTCATGGGCACCCGCTGCGAGCGAGGTAGGTGCCAGGCTGCCCAGCAGCGGAAGCTGTACGTGGGTGCCCTGCTGCGCTCCCAGACCTGGGCACCGTGGTCAGAAACTCCTCGGTGCCTCCCCTGCTTCTAGGGCAGGGCAGGATTGTTCACCTTCTCAGCAGGACATGGCTCCCGTGCCTGCTCGGGGCAGCAATATGGGGCTTGAGGTACCCAAGCCGGTGCCTGCTGTGCATGTGCATGGATGAATGAAGGGTGAGGGCAGACCACGCTTGTTTTTCCAGCCTGCCGGGAAGGTCAGTTTGGCCGCAACTGCCAGGAGACGTGCCAGAGAGCCCAGGGCTGCAAGGGGCTGAGCTTCTGCCTGCCGGACCCCTATGGCTGCTCCTGTGCCTCAGGGTGGAGAGGCTCCCGCTGCAGTCAAGGTAGGGGGACGTGGGTGTCCATCAGCTCACCCGCCCAGCCTGAGCTTCATTTGGGGCCCTTGCAAACCTCTCCTGGCCTGAGAGTTGGTGCAGGCTGAGCAGTGCTGCTGCCTGCACCAGCTGCCCACTGTCTCTCTCTCTGTGGTCCTGCACCATGGCCAGGGGTAGCAGTGGGCTCTCCTCTTCCCACAGCCTGTCCCCCGGGATACTACGGCCCTGACTGCGCCCTGGGGTGCGCCTGCCGAAATGGAGGCAGCTGTAACCGCTTCAGTGGCTGTGTCTGCCCGGCGGGCTGGCACGGGCAGCACTGTGAGAAGTCAGGTGAGGCTGGCGCGGGGCTGTGGGTTGGTCTCTGTCCCCCCACCCTTGGGTGGGCTACAGCTCCTTCCTCACCAGTGACAGAGGGGGGCATCAGCTACCGGCCTTGCCAGCTGGCCCAGCAGCCCCCCTTGTCTGCAGAAATATCCCTCAACCCTATGGAAAACAGAGTGCTGCAAGGGTCTCTGTCACTGGAGGCATTCAAAACCCGCCTGGACAAGTTCCTGTGCAACCTGCTCTGGGTGGACCTGCTTTGGCAGGGGGGTTGGACTAGATGATCTCCAGAGGTCCCTTCCAACCCCATATCATTCTGTGATTCTGTGAAGGAGAGCATCTAGTCTGGCCCCCTGGGATTAGCCATGCCGAGAGCATCGCTGAGCCTGGCATGTGGGGTGGGGATCAGGGCTGGACCACACCATCTGGCACCGACCCTCTGGCACCAGGGTCTGGCTGCAGCCAGGAGCAAGGAGAGGTGCCAGCCCCTCTTGTGCCTGAGGGGGAGTGGAGTCAGCCCTAATGCCGATTTCTGTGTTCCAGACCGGTTCCCCCAGATCATCCAGCTGGCCTCGGAGCTGGAGTTCAACCTGGGCTCAGAGCCCGTTGTCAGCTGTGTGGCCACTGGCAACCCACTGCCCACCAGTGACAGCGTGGAGCTGCGCAAGGCTGATGGCACCGTGCTCAAGGTACTGGCCCATGCCCTTGCCCCACCACCATCCCCATGTTGCTGGCTCCCTCAAAAGCACCTGTGTCCCAGCCAGTCTGCCAGGCAGCTTCAGGCCAGCATGGGGAGCTGGAGGGCTGAGGCAGGAGGCTGAAGGCGCCCTCTGTGCCCTCAGCTCATCAAAGCCATCATCGAGTCAGGGAAGATCACCTGCGAGTTTCAGGTGCGGCACCTGACAAAGGCAGATACAGGGCTCTGGGAGTGCCGAGTCTCCACGACTGGGGGCCAGGACAGCCGGAAAGTCAAGGTCAACATCCGAGGTGAGGAAAGGGCATGAGTGGGATGAGCTGGGGCTTCTGGGGGAGGCTGACAGCACAGTGTGGCAATGCCAAACCCCCAGCACCGGACTGGGTGCCACCCATCATGTGCTGCGGTGCCAGCAGACAGGTTTGGGTGGTGATGAAAGACTTCCCCGACAAATCTGGAAGGAGCCAAGAGGTGGCAGATGTACCCACACTCTGCTCCTCATTCATCCCAGTCCCACTGGTGTCATTTCCTCTTTCCCCCCAAGAGCCGCCTGCGCCCCTGAACCCACCTCGACTGCTGGCCAAGCAGAGCCGCCAGCTCGTGGTGTCACCTGTGGACTGCTTCTCTGGCGATGGACCCATCACCTCCATCAAGCTGCTCTACAAGCCCAAGGATGACACCTCAGCGTGGTCATCCATTGTGGGTATGTGTCTGCTGGGGGGTGGAGGGCACAGGTAGGACCTGGGCAGGAGACCACGGCTGCCCCATCCAGTGGAGGTCTGGGGTGGGCAGAGGTTTCCATCCCAGGACCATGGTGATGCCAAGGAGGATGCCAGTGGCAGGGCAGACTGTCGTTCATGGGCATAGCTTTGACGTGTCTTATTGGCCAACAGTCGACAACAGCGAGAACATCACCCTCATGAACCTTCGGCCGGTGACCGCCTACATCGTCAAGGTGCAGCTGAGCCGGCCAGGGGATGGTGGGGAGGGCAGCAAAGGTCCCGAGGCCGTCATGGTGACAGAGTGCCTTGGTGAGCCTCCATCTACCTGACCCTGACCCTACCCTGACCCTGACCCTAACCCTGCATGGCACAGGGTCCACAAAGCACTGGTGCTGATGTGCCGTGAGGTTTTGTTGTCTTTTGTTTGCAGAGCCCACAGTTAAGCCTGTGATCGAAGGTTGGTCCATAGAGGAGAAAAACACACTTCACGTCAACTGGAAATTGCCAAGTAACCATGAGCCAGCACATGGGTTCATCGTCCATCTCTTTGACTCTGCGAGGCGTCTAGTCTGTGAGAAAAACATCACATCCATCTCCGTGCTCTCTGCCCGCATCGGGGACCTGGAGTTCAACAAGGAGTACGGGCTGGAGGTGCTGGTGTACCACTGTGCCAGCCTGGGACCCCCCTCTGACCTCTACAAGGTCATGATAAACAGCAAAGGTGGGTTCAGCAGAACACAGGGAATTATTACAGGGAATTACAATGATAAATCTGTTATAATTGTAACAGCAACTATCCCCATGTCTGGGTGCTCCTATATCCCATCTCTGATAGAACATGAACAGCTGCTTGAGGGAAAATGGGCCCTCCTTTTCCTGCTAGACCCCGCAGACTCCAGCACCAAACAGCTGAGAAACATCCTAAGCCGAACATGACATTCAGGCCATCACAAGTGATGCTCACAAACAGATCTGTCCTCCACACCCTTGCCCAAGCTCTGATGGACCTGTCTATACTTGCAGCCTTTACAAAACCCTGTAGCAACAAGTTCCACGAAACAATTACACATTGAGTGAGAAAATCATTTCCCTTTGGTTTGCTTTAACCCCGCTGCCTGGTAATTTTGCTGGATGGTCACTAGGGCTTGGGGAGACCTGCAGCCCTTCCTGTGGGCACACATACACATGCACACAGCCCCTCACATGGGTGGGAGACTGTGGGGAGGTGGACTGTCAGCCTGACCAACCTTTCTGGCAGCCAAGGGGAAGGAGTGCGTGAGGCCTTCAGTGTGGCTTGGTGCTGGCCACTGCACATTCGGAGGGCTGGTGGGCATCAGGCTTGGAGGATGTGAAGGTTTCTCCGCTCTCTGCTTTTAAGAGCTTTGTGTGATTTGGGTTTAGGGATGTGAGAAGGCTCAGAGGAGGTGGTGTGAGTGAAAAGATACTTAAAACCTGCTGTGTGTGAGGAAAGGTTGAAGAAAAAGAATATCCCAAAAGGTAGTCAAGACAAAGACATCTAGCTTGACAGTCTCTGAGGCTGGGAGTGTTTGTGGGTGCAGTGCTGCCCCATTGTTGTACCCAGAGAGCCACTCCCGGCCCCAGGGTCCATGTGCACCTCCTCCTGCCTCCACCTAAGCATGGGCCAGGGGTCCCTGGAGGTCCTTCAAACCTGGCACAGCTTTGGTTGCCATTTTCATCCATGGGGTCCAGTCCTCACACCAGTGCTCAGCCCCTGCAGCATCAGGAACCCAGGCTGACGCTCTCTTCTCCTTGTCCCAGGGCCTTCCTCCCCACGGTCACTCTTGGCAGAGTCTGTGTCTGACACCGCCGTCAGACTCTCCTGGCAGGTCCCCGAATACCCCAACGGGGGCATCACCAAGTACATCGTGGAGCTGCAGCAGGTGGGGGGCACCAGTGAGCCCCAGTGGATCGACACCGACAGCGGAGCCGAGACCACCAAGATCGTCAGTGGCCTCAATGCCAGCACCAGCTACCAGTTTCGTGTCCGAGCCAACTCCCATGTCCCAGGGGAATGGAGCCAGCCTGTGAAAGCCAAGACCCTGGGGGACGGTGAGAGGGGTATCCCAGCAGGCAGGGCCTCACAGCTCTGGTGGAGCTTGGGCTCAGCATCTGGGTCAGCAAAGAGTGACCGAGGTGCTTGTGGTAACCTCGGCTTCAGAGAGCAGCTCTGAAGCAGCAGCCCGTGCCCAAAACACTCGGGCTGTATTCAGAAATCCTGCTCCTCCTAGTCCTGATGGGGCAGGGGTGGCATGGTGACAGTATGGCATCAACAGAGTCGCTCTGCCTTGGCCAGAGGGTGACACGGTGCATGAGGGGCTAAAGGAGCAGGGCAGAGCTGGCACCAGAGGAGCTGGTGGCCGGGCCCACAGCTGGATGGAAGTCCAGAAACTGAAGAGTTCGGTGTCAGGGTCCGGGCAGTGACATCCTCACCCCTGTGCCACCATGGCACCAGGAGCTTGGGATGTGGTTGTGATGTCTTTGTGGGGTCCCAGGGTGCTGGGAGGGGGCTGCTATCGGTGCTTGGCCGCCCATGCAGCCTGGGCAAGGCTCGGCCATGGACAATGACCCTCCATCCCTCCTTTCGGCAGGAGCACTGAGCGTGCCACCCAGCCTGAGCAGCCAGAGCACCGAGCAGGGGGGAATAGACCAGCAGCTGCTCTTGGCCATTGTTGGCTCCGTGTCTGTCACCTGCCTCACCATCCTCTTTGCCCTCCTGGCGCTTTTCCTCATCAAGAAGAATTTTTTCCACCGGCGCCGCACCTTTACGTACCAGTCTGGCTCGGTGAGTGCCGCCTGCCCCACCAGGACTGTGTCCCCAGCTCCCCACGTCCCAGCCCGATCCAAGTCACGCTCCGTAGCCTCCAGTCCGGATGCAGCCAGACCTCACTTCCACACAGAGAGGGTGCGGAGCCCACACTTGCCCACCACCCTGCCCTGCTGGGACTGCCGCATGGGCAGAAGGGTGCCCGGTGCTTCTAACCTCACCCATTCCCATCTGCCAGGGGGAAGAGACCATCCTGCAGTTCAACTCAGGGACCCTCACCCTGACACGCCGTCCCAAGCCACAGCCTGAGCCCCTCAGCTACCCCATCCTGGAGTGGGAAGATATCAAGTTTGAGGACATGATTGGGGAGGGCAACTTTGGGCAGGTGATCAGGGCTATGATCAAAAAGGATGGCCTGAAAATGAATGCAGCTATCAAGATGCTGAAAGGTGAGCATGGGGGGAGGTGGACAGGGTGGGCTGGAGGATGTAGCTGCTTCTCTGCAGCTGCATTCTGGGCCATGCTCGAGGCTGAGGAGGGGCAGGAGCCATCAGCAGAGGAGCAGAGGAAGCGCCCTTGTTGTAAGACTGAGGTGTCGATCCCTTCTTTGTTTTCAGAGTTTGCTTCAGAGAACGACCATAGGGATTTTGCTGGGGAGCTGGAGGTGCTGTGCAAACTGGGCCATCACCCCAACATCATCAACTTGCTGGGTGCCTGTGAGAACAAGGGTGAGGGCCGTCCCCCTCTCCTCTCCCTCCATGCCCACAGCCCCTGCCTGGCTGTGTGTTCCTCTTTGCTGGGGAAAGCCCCGCGAGCCCAACCTCCTCCTGCCCCCCAGGCTACCTGTACATCGCCATTGAGTATGCTCCGTACGGAAACCTCCTCGACTTCCTTCGCAAAAGCCGGGTCTTGGAGACAGACCCGGCCTTTGCCAAGGAGCATGGCACCGCCTCCACCCTCACCTCCCAGCAGCTTCTCCAGTTTGCTTCAGATGTCGCCAAGGGGATGCAGTACCTGAGTGAGAAGCAGGTACATCCCCAGCAAGCCCCTCAGACCATCCTTCCCCTAGGGACTGGGGACTCCCCATCAGGGCGCGAGTGCCCTGGCACCAGCAGGAGGGAGCATGTGGCTGCTGCTGACTGCTGGCCCCTTTCAGTTCATTCACAGGGACTTGGCAGCCAGGAATATCCTGGTAGGAGAAAATCTGGCCTCCAAGATTGCAGACTTTGGCCTCTCCAGAGGGGAGGAGGTCTATGTGAAGAAGACAATGGTGAGGCAGGATCAACGCATCTCCATGGGGCCTGCACTGATGTGGTGGGCAGGACCCCTGCTGTCAGTGGGAATAACCCACCATGCTGGGACTGGCTGGGTCACGGCTGTCCTCAGTCTGTGGGGCATCTTCCCTCCCCTGATGGTCATTCTCTGTTTCCCCAGGGCCGCTTGCCAGTTCGCTGGATGGCCATCGAGTCCCTGAACTACAGTGTGTACACCACCAAGAGTGATGTGTAAGTCCTGCAAGCAGGGGTACTAAGGCTGGGGCATGGCGGTGGCCGCCTCCATCCCTCTCTGGGGCGGTCAGTGCAGTGATGCTTTTGCTCTGGCTGTTGCAAGGGCAGGAGGTGATGCTGATGCATCTCCCTGGGGAGCTGCCAGCTCATTCCAAGCCCTGGCTGCTTGCTCCACCCTGGGTTTTGCCTGGTGCCTGTGAGCTGGGCATGGCTGGGGGCTCCATTATAACCTTGTCTCCTCTTTCAGGTGGTCATTTGGTGTCCTGCTCTGGGAGATCGTCAGCTTGGGTAAGACTTTTCTATGTCCCCTGCCTCCACTCGGGTATCTGCAGGTCTGGTCCTCCTGCAGCACCAGAGGGGATACCCTGGGGACTGCTCCTGCTGCAGCCAGCTGTGTGTCTCTGGCTGCAGGGGGGACACCATACTGCGGGATGACGTGCGCTGAGCTCTACGAGAAGCTGCCCCAGGGCTACCGCATGGAGAAGCCACGCAACTGTGATGATGAGGTGTAAGTGGGCAGATAGCCCCGGCTGATGGCAGCACCCACATCCCCCTGACCCCACTGCCCCACGGGGCTCCCACTGGCTTGCAGTATGTCTTTCCTGGTTCCCTTCTACAGTGTGTCTGGGCGATGAGCGGAGGTCCCACACCCCAAAAATCCTTCCTGAGCTTTAGTTTCCTGCCTGCTTCCCTCCATCTCCCACAAACAGCTTTTCTGCCCCTTCGCCCCACCGAGTACACTGAGCCACTTCTGGCTCTCTGCCCCCAGGTACGAGCTGATGCGACAGTGCTGGCGCGACCGCCCCTACGAGCGCCCACCCTTCTCCCAGATCTCCATGCAGCTCATTCGCATGCTGGAGGCCAGGAAGGTGAGTGGTCGAGGCTCAGCGGGAGGGATGCCCGCCCTGCGCGGGGCTTGTCTGAATGCTGGAGCATCCCTTGGGCTCAGGGGGAAACATCCAGCAGCAGAACCTGTGTGACCCCCACTATGTGTGGGGTTAACCCCAGCATCAATTATTGGGTGTTGGGAGCCCTATCACCTTCCCCCAGGGCACACTGCCCACGAGTGTGCCAGCAGGGATGGGAGGTAGATGGGGACACTGGCACAACTGGCTCCTGACTGGAGGTCCCCCACAGGCCTACGTGAACATGGCCCTGTTCGAGAACTTCACCTACGCAGGGATTGATGCCACCGCCGAGGAGGCATGAGGCTGAGCTGGCACCACGCAGAAGGGCAACACTGGCCCCAGCCTGCTGGGACAGTGCTGTGGGGACGAGGGGCTGCCCACCCATCTCTGGAGCCAAGCGGCCAAATGCCAGTGTCCCTTCCCGAGAGCACCTTCGCTGCAGCAGGACTGTGCCATCCCCTCACTGGCTGCCCACCCCGCGTGTCATGGTCGCATTGACATGCCACCGGCCACAGACACAGCCCCATGCTGCTGGGGGGACAAGCTGGGATGGTCCCCAAGGACAAGCAGCAGCCCCAAGGGTGTTTGCAGCAGAGCGGGCAGGAGAGGGTGTTGCTGCCTGAGCCCACAGACACAAATGGCCAAGCTTTGGGGCAAGAGGGGAAGGATCAACACAGCAGCTGCCTGCCCTGAAGCTCTCAGCATGCTCTGGGCCTGACATGGTGCCAGCTGGGCTGCCAGCGTGGGACAGGGCCACCCCGGGACAAGGGACAGCATTGGCTGTGCACAGCCTCCAGCTCTTCTGTAACCTTTCAGACATATCAGCTCTGCCTTGTGGACAGTAAGTGACCCAACTCTGCCACTCTGATGGCACCAAGGAACAGAATGCAGGGCCCCAATGGTCTGCTGCTGTGGTGGGCACTCCTTGGTATCCTGTCCCTGCTGGGGTCCTCTGATGATCCTCAGGTATGCCCCAGCACTCCCTGACAAGACCCAGATCTCATCATGCCATGGGGATGGGTTTTCTTAGTATCTAGCTGGGATCTCCTCCCACTGCAATTGGAGACTTTGTCTTGTCCCCAAGGGATATGGTGAACAGACTGAATCCTTCCTCTGCGCAGCCGCCTCTTGCATGCTTGAAAACTTTTCCTGTAGCCTCCCCTCAGGATGGCCCCGCTCCTCTGCCCAGTCCCTTCCGGGCTGTGCAGCTCCACGCCTTTCCCACCATGTCCAGCCAGCGCCTGCCCAGTGCAGCACCGGGCCATCGGGTAACTCCCCATGTCTCGCAAAGGGACCGTCGTGCTTGACCAGCCTGCTCGAACGCCCACTGCTGGGGCGATTCTCACGTGCCAGTCCCTTGAGGAACGTCTGGGCTCTGTGCTCACCCTCCCATGGGAGCTCCTGCCCCAGGCTGCCATCCCTCATCCTGCACTGCTGTGTTTGTTATATTGACACTGGGTGGGCTTCATTCCTGTTGGCTTCAGCTTCCTAAGCCCTAGGCGTGCCATCCAGCTGCCTGTCTAGCCATCTTCTGTGGTCCATGGGAAGCAAGGGCTGCTCCTCTGGAGCCTGGTATCCCAGCCAAAGGCAGGGGCATTTGCATTTGCCCTTCTGGGGCCCTTTCCCAGAAGGTGTTTCAACCCTGTCAATACCATTTTGATTTCCCATTCTTGTCTCCAGTGCTCTTTGGTGTCCACTGCAGCTGGGGCCTCTCTGCCCCATCACTGAGGGGGTGAAAAAGTGATGGGGACCAGCCCTCACAGGTGGCCTGACGTGTGCCACAGCCTCTGCACTTCCTCCGCTGCTGGCTGGGAACAGGGTCTGAGGTAGCAGCATCAGCCCTGCTCACACCAAGGGTTTTGTGCTTTTTGCCTCCCTGACGGCAAAGCCCAGTCGCCGGATGGAGAAGGAAGTGGGACTGGTTTGACAAAATTTAACTGTGACAAATTGGTGCTGGCCGTTCCCGGCTGCCCTCAGTGCCCCCAGTGCTCCCCCTGGATGCAGGGCAAGGAGAAGCCAACCCATCCTTGCTGTGGTGGGGATGCGTGTGGGAGCAGCTCTTCGTGCCCTGGCTGGTGCTCCCTGGGCTGTGCTGTGGTGCTGCGCCCTGGCAGGGTGGGACACCCTCCGGCCACCCACACCGAGTGGCAGTGGTGGATTGGCACGAGGCCGAGCGTGCCTGTGGGACCCCACCATGGTGGTCCTGCTCCTGCACCAGTACTGCTAGCATCTGTGTGGGCCCTGCCAATGCCACCTGTGCCTGCAGCCCTCCTCCTGGCACAGCCACTGAGCCACGCAGAGCAGACCCGACACACACCAGTGCCAAGTGGCACAGGGAGGGATGGAGCTGGAGCGGCCACCCCCTGCCCCATGCTCCCGTGTGCCTGCAGCCCCCAACAACTTGCCCTGCCCTCCCTGCCCCATGTGGGGGCCTCCCTGGTTTCTCAGGGGTTGTTTTTCTTCCTACTCCAGCCTCCCAGCGTGCCGGTAGCCACAAGGGCAGGACGTGCCGCCTATCTGATAGGAGCAGTCTCTCTTGGCACTGTGGCTGGCGGCAGAGGGGCTGTGGGATGGTGGTTTCAGGCACGAGGAAGTGCTGGCGATGGGGTGGGGGGAGCCTCCAGTCAGGCTTCCTGAGCTGCACAGCCACCACTTCCCAGATAAAGGTATCACCCGGAGGAGCCGCTGCAGCTCCCAGGGTGCTGGGAAGAGCTGAGCACGGCACGCGTGGCCCTGGCGCAGGGGTCGCAGGATGGCAGCCTTCCTGCACCAGGGATGGCTGCCCTCACTGCTCCCTGCCATCCTGCTCAGCTTCCACAGCCCGCCGTCAGCCCCCGAGCCAGTGACATCCCAAGGTAGGTCCTTGGGGCCATTTTCTCCCCCAAAGGATGGGCCAGAGAGGAGCTGGCATGCTGGGCACGGGCAGCAAGCACCCTGCGGCAGCCAAAATCTGCAGGGTTGGGGAAGGGGCATCCCGGGAGGGTGCGCAGGGGGTGTTCAGGGTGGGTGATGGAGAGCCTTTCTCACCCGTAGGACACCCTGGGGTGCCCGGAGAAAAGAGACATCCCTGCTCTCTGCAGACAGGACCTGGCAGCCCCTAGGTGCCCCTTTTGGATGGCAGCCTGGGGCTTCCAGTCCCATACAGGTAGCAGAGGGGGTCCCCGTTCATCGAAAGTTCTTGGAGTTATGATGACAAGGGTCTGAGCAAAATTCGAGCTGACATCTGATGGCACAACTCTGCGCTGGGGGTAACACGGTGGCACTGCCAGGCTAATGCCAATGCTCCTGCACCAGCCTTGTGTGACCGTACTGCCCCACTGAGCATCCTCAGCTCAGCCGGCAGCTGGCCCCAGCCTGGCTCATGAGACACTTCCCGGCTTTCTCCCTTTTCGGGCCTGTCCGCCCTTTCTTTGAGCCCCTCTTTAGCCGTTTTAACACCTTCTCTAACACCATAAAAAGCAATAACTGAACAAAACCCTGTTGATCTCCTGCTTGTCTCTTCAGCCCCACCCCAGGTCTCTGGCCATGGCAGGTTCTGGAGCACATTTTGAGTAGGGGCAGTGGGAAGAAGATGGGGGGTTGGACTCATCCTCCCTCTGCCTGCAGCTTCTGCAACATCACAGTGCCCCGAGCCCACCACCAGCTTGGCAGGTCACTGCCTGAGCATGGCTGATGTGGGCTGCAGAGCCGTCTGGCCACTCTTCCTAGGAAACAACCTGCACCCAGCAGAGGTGCTCGGGTAGCCCACAGGACCCATGCCATGGGTCCCTGTGCCACAGAGCTGCTGGGACCTGCACCCTCTCACCCCCTGGTGCTGGGAGGATCACAGAGCCGGCATGAGGGCTGGGGTGGGTGGGGGCAATGGTGTGCAAAAAGGGAAGAGCAAGGAGGGGGGGACTGTGGTCTGTGGGGAGGGGACGTGGGCTGGGGGAGGAAGGCAACACAGGGCTGGGAAAGGAAGAACAGGGCTGGGGGGATCAGGGCAAGAGAGGGGACCGGGAGAGCAGAGGGACAGCAAGAAGGTGGCAAGGACATTTGGGGACTGTCCCTTATTCTTCACCCTTATTCTGAGGGTGGGCTCAACTAGCAGCACAGGGGGGGTGTAGCAGAGAACAGATGCACTCAGCACATGCAACAGGGCCAGGCACTGGCAGGGGGCTTGCTGTGGGGTCCTGCAGCTGGGGCAGCCCCTGGGGAAGGGGGCGCATCCCAGGAGGAGGAGGAGGAGGAAGAGAAGAAGGAGGGCTGGAGCAGGTCTCAGGGCAAAGGCACTGGGGGAGAAGGGAGTGCTGGAGCAATGCTGGGGGCAGCAAGGCCACCCCTGCGCTTCACTCATCTCCATCTTGAGGCTGTCCCCTTTTCCCTGACAATGGGGACAGGCGCCCCTGTGCCAGCAAAGCCACCGGTGCTTGGGATGGAGATCCTGCAGGGTGTGATGCTCCAGGTCATCCCTTCAACAACAGAGAGGGCTGCTTGCTGTGTGGGGCAGAGAAACCCACAGCCCCCCAAGCAGTCCCCAGGCCGGGGTTTGAGCATCCCCCTCTGATCAGGACCACACGCCGCCACGCCAGCCCCGAGGCCTTCTCCCTCTCCCCTGGGCACTGCTCCTCCTTATCTCACTTCCGTGCACCTTCCGGCGTGAGCAGGGCAGGGGTGCTTCCCCCCGATCGCCAGGCCCTGAGCCCCCCTCCGACCGCAGGGCTATTTCGGGGTGTTTGTTTGTCCCAAAGGACCCTGCGTGCTGAGGAGGGGGGAGCGGTGGGGCCGGCCGGCGGGGAGCCCTGCTGCTAGCTGGGACCCTGGTGCAAGCCAGTGGCCATCACGCATGCCATGTCCCTCCCTGCCACACCAAGCTGGTGGAGGGCACCTGTGCCACGTCCACGGTTGTGTCCATGCTGCTCCAGGTGCCTGCATAGGCTGGCCTCTGGGGTGAGCTGGCCAGTGGGCATGGGGTGGGGGGACACAGGTGCAATGGGAATGGGTTTGTGTCCAGGGGCTCCTTTATGCCCATACTCCTCCCAGATGCTGCACTGCTGGCAGGGGTGCCCGAGGACATCCTCTGCTTCTCCCGCTCCTTTGAGGACCTCACCTGCTTTTGGGATGAGGAGGAGGCGGCGAGCAGGACATGCCACTTCTACTACTGGTACAGCAGGTAGGAGGTGGTGGGGACACGGACCATCCTCCCCCTTGCCCACACAGGGAGCACCAGAATTGGGGTGCCGTAGCTCTCCATGCTATCCTGGTGGCTCCCAGCTGCAAGGAGAGGCAGTGGAGAGCCCACGGGAGCTACAAAGCAACCACCACACACCCTGCAGCAGGGCTGGGATCTTGGCTGTCCCGCAGACCCATGGGGATGGTGTTCTTCAGTGGATGGGGGCACAGGGAAGGAGCTGGTGACACTGATGTCTCAGTGCCATGCTCCAGGTCCCTTCTCCTCTGATTTGGCCCTGGATAGGAGGCATGGGGTGCTGCAAGACCTCACTCTCCGTTCCTTAGGGATGTGCCCATGGCATGCACGGTCTCCACATGGCGCCATGGGGCTGGTGGGACACGGCACGCCTGCATCTTCCCCAGCCAGGACGTGCGACTCTTCACCCAGCTCCACCTCCGCGTCCTGGACACCACCACAAACCAGACCAAGTACCAGCGGGAGCTCAGTGTGGATACAGTGGGTGAGTCCCTCCCACCGGGGAACACCTCTGTGAGACCAGGACAGGCCCAGGACCTGGGTGCCATGCCCTTCTGCCTGCCACGGGTGCTGGCAGCACCCTGCGCCCTGCAGGACCAGGGGGTGCCCAAATGGGGACTGCCGCAGGAGGGCAAACACCCTGGCATGTTCCCCGCAGGGCTCATCGCCCCCCCGGTGAACATCACGGCCCGCTGGGCTGGGGCTGTGGGGCAGCTCTACGTGTCCTGGCAGCCGCCACTCGCCGACTACCCGAACTTCTTCCTCTACGAGGTGCGGTGCTGCCCTGCCAGCTCCCCAGAGGTGCCCTGCAGCACCGCATTGGATCACAGCGGGCAGCACCCCGGGGACCCCTACATCCAGCCAGAAGTCAGCACCCACACACCCACGGCCGAGGCAGCCGCAGCCTCCCCGGGAGCGGGGCAGGTACATAGAGGCGCCAGGGAAGGGCAGGGGGGTTCAAGGGCCACAGCTGCTCCCCAGTCTGTCCCTTCTCCTGCAGGGGCTCGTCCAGGCCAACACCTGGGTGGTCATCCGGGACCTGCAGCCAGGGGTGAGGTACCACATCCAGGTGCGCAGCAAGCCCGACGGCACCTCCATGGATGGCTTCTGGGGACCCTGGTCACAGGCAGTGGCTGCGGAGACACCCCATTCCTCCGGTGAGCAGCCATCCCCACCACCAAGGTGCTGGCAGGCACAGCAGGGAGGTACCCACACCTGGGGCTGCGAGGGGTGGGGGTCCTGGGGTAAGCAAGGTGCAGTACCCAGGTTTTGGGGAGCCAGGGGGAAGCAGCCCCCTCCCTGCCCTGGCTCTGAACTGCCCAGGAGACATCAGGCTCTGCTGCAGCACCCCTGACCTGCGGCACGTGCACTGCGAGTGGAGCTGGGACCCTGCAGAGACCCACAGCTCCCACCAGCTCTTCTACCAGCCTTCTCCGAGCGGGGCTGGCACAAGGTAAGGAGCATGGTGGGGATGCAGCGCTCAGGCAGAGGGGTGGCACATCCCTGAGACCACCAATGGCTCAGTGTCCCTGATCCCACACTATGCCACCAGGCTCTGTGCCCTGCCCTACGGCGATTCACCTCACACCTGCCCATCACCACTCCTGGCCACACTGGCCCTTGGACTATGGGCAGTGCTGGTTTCCTGGGCAAGTGTAGGAGTGAGGCAGTGCTGGCTGTAGTGACAGGGTGGCCCCAGAGCAGGCTGGCAGTGGGCGAGGGGAGTGTAGCCACCATGGTGGGGCTGACTAGCTCCCTGCTCCTTGTACAGGGAAGACGCATGGCAGCAATGCTTGGAGGTAAGTGTGGGGGTGCAGGGCACCCACACCTGCACCTTCCAGCCCAGGGCTGGCAGTGCCATCTCCGTCCTGGTGAACATCACCCGGCCCCACACACCACCCACACTCAGCTACTTCAAGGAGCCCTTCTGGCTGCACCAGGCTGGTGAGTCCCAGTGCCACCGTGGCCCCTGCCCTTGCCCATACCTGGCTGGCGCAGGAAACAGCATCTCATGTCCCATTCTATGGCAGTGACACATCCCTGTCCCCAACAGTGCTCACAGACGCCCCACAGCTTGTGCAGGCAACGGTGTCACAGGGCCGGCTGAGCCTGCAGTGGCTGCCACCCCTGGAGGCACTGGCAGAGCAGCTGGACTACCAGGTCCGCTATGCTGTGGAGAACAGCCATGACTGGAAGGTAAAGGCACGGCCACCTCCGCTGCCAGCACATGGCCCGCATGGGGTCAGGCAGGATGGACCCACACCCCAGTGCTGCCCCTTGGCCGCCCCGCAGCAGCCATCATCTCTAGCTCAGCTCTGCCCCACAGGTCCTGCAGGTCCCGCGGGCAGCCAGAAAAGAAGTCCTGGACCTACGGCCAGGTGCCCGCTACCATGCCCAGGTGCGGGCCCAGCCCAGCGGGCCGTGGTACCAGGGCAGCTGGAGCGCCTGGTCCGAACCCGTTGTGGCTGATGCCACAGCTGATGCAGGTAAGGGGCAGGGCAGAAGGGGAGGCTGCAGCCAGAGGAGCCACACGGCCAGGGGCTGAGAATGCTGGAAATGGGACGGGGAGCACCGGGCAGAGGGTGACAGGGCTGCGAAGGGCTTGGTGGTGGCGGGTCTGGGGAGGGCTCCAGTCCCAGCGCTCCTCCTCCGATGCAGGCTGGATCATCCCCAGTGTTATGGTGGTGCCGCTGCTCTTCACAGGGGTGCTCCTGGGGCTGCGGTGCACCTTCCCCTCCCTCTACAGGTAAGAGCTGTGTCTGGGCCAGGTACGGGGGGTCCAGCACCAGGCCTGGGCACCCTGCCCGGGGGCATCAGGGCACCCCAGGACTAGGCTTTGCCTTCAACGACCCCTTCCCCGCACCCAGCAACGTGAAGCAGAAACTCTGGCCCCCTGTCCCCGACCTGCACCGCGCCCTGGGCAGCTTCCTCCACGAAAGCAGCAAGCACGGCCAGGTGAGGGGGCCGGGGCCGGGCCCACCGCGCCTGAGCACCCGCCAGGGGGCGGCTCGGAGGGCAGCCCCCACCACCGCCCCCTCTGTCCACCCCCAGGCCAACGCCTTCTACAAGCAGCCGCCGGAGGAGGAGGCCGTCCTGCCCTGCCTGCTGGAGGTGCTCCCCGGCCCGCGGGGGGAGGCGGGCCCGCCGCCGGAGCCCGCTACCGGCCGCCTGCCCAGCACCGACATCGCCAACCAGTCCTACCTGCTCATGAGCGGCTGGGAGCCGCGCGGGCCGCTCTGAGCCGCCTCCCCCCTTCCCTGCCCCCCAACATAAACGAAACGCGAAACCACCCAGCCTCCAGCCTCCTCCCTCCTTCGCGGCGTCCCGGTCCCGGTCCCGGCCCCACTGGGAAGCGGAGGGGCGGTGCCCCCCGTCCCCGCCCTGCCGGGCGGTCCAGCCAATGGCAGCGCGGCGGTTGGGTTTGAATCAGCCAAAGGGAGGAGAGGCTGCGCGGGGTTTAAACGCTGTCGCCGGGTCGGGCTGTGCGATTCTCAACCGCGGAGCGGAGGTGAGGGGCGGCTGGGCCGCGGCGGGCGGGAGGGCCGGAGCCCCTGGAGGGAGCCTGAGGAGCCCCTGGAGGGAGCCTGGGGAGCCCCTGGAGAGGTGGGGGGGCGCGTCCTGAGGCAAAGCGGGCCCTGAGAGAGACCCTGGTGGGGAGGAGGCCTTGGGCGAGGAGGGGGGAAGGCTGTGGTGAAGCGGCCGCTGAGGAGCGGCCTGGGGTGTTGTCCCAAAGCAGGGTCGTTTACCCGGTGTGCAGCCGCCAATATACACACAGGGTAGAGGTGTTATCTGTTCATTTCGTCTCCGCAGAGATGGGTGCTAGGTGGCAATCCACAAAGCCAGCACACCGGCCTGAAAACTCTTAGGGATATTTATACGGTTCAAA
>KZ505709.1:841289-865504 GCA_002844005.1 Limosa lapponica baueri | reverse complement strand
TTTTTGTCGACTTTATACCTTATCCAGCAGCTGTCTGGTTTTCAGCCGTTTTCGGTGCCTCCTGTTGTGGGATGTTCCTTATTATCAGCCTTCTGTTCTTTTTCAAGGGTATATTCATTAGCGAGGCTTTTATTGTTTATACCAAGTGTCTGGTTTTGCAGGGCCTTGGGACCTTTTTACAGCTCTTTATTCTCACCTAGTGAGAGAGTCTACCTTCTAAAATACATTTTACCTTTTTAAAAGTACATTCTACCTTCTTAAAGTACATCGGGGTAAGGGGGGGGGCGGTGCGTCTTGTGGTGCAGGGGACCTTGAGGGGCGGCCTGAGTTGGGGTGAGGGGTGTCCTGTGGTGGAGGGGACCTTGAGGGGCGGCCCAGCAGAGGAGGGCTGCATCCTGGCTGGTGTCCCCCCTGGGTCCTGCTGACGCCCTCTGCCTGCAGCGCCATGGCGCAGTTCGTGTTCGAGGCGGACCTGCATGGGCTGCTGAAGCTGGACACCCCGATCCTGAACGCGCCACCCGCCCGGTGGCAGCGCAAGGCCAAGGAAAGCGGCGCCCCCGGGCCCAGCCCTGCTGCCGGCTTGACACCCATGAAGCCGGCCAATCGCTCCCACAGCTCCAGCAAGACGCCATCCAAGACACCCGGTGAGTGGCGGTGACCAGTGGCATAGGTTGGGCCAGGGGAGCGTCGCCTGGGCTGCTTGCCTGTAGCCACAGGGCTCTGGGCTCCGTGCCAGGCAGCCGGGCCTGCTGGTCAAGCAGGAGGAAGAGGGCTACACTGCCTGGCTCCTGGCAGCCACCCACCTTCTCCTCCCAGGCACAAGGTGGGCAGAGATCTGTGAACTGCTGACCCCTAGCTGAGTCTTGCTGGCACAGCTGTGTGTTGGGACAAGTGTGGGTGGGACTGTCTGCTGACAGCTTTACATGGGGTAACTATGTTTGCATCCTCCCCTTCTCTGTGAACTTTGGAATTGCTGCACTAGACGTAAAGAGCTGGCTCCTGGCAGTCCCTAATCAGAGCTTAGTGCCCTTATACGAGGGGGGTGTGTGCAGAAATGTGAGTTAGTGGTGACTTGGATGGTATGGGCGCTCCGAGTCCTCCTTCTCTGGTAGGTGTGATGTGGAAAAGTACTGGGTTTGCTGTCTCTTGAAAGCTCTAATACAGGCTGTTCATTAGCTGTAAAACAATATTTATGCATGTGAATGCAGGTAAATCTGGATCCAAAATCCAGAGCACCCCAACAAAGGCTGGAGGGGATCGATACATTCCCAACCGGAGCGCTATGCAGATGGAGATGGCCAATTTCCTCCTAACCAAAGAGAATGACTCGGCTGAGGAGTCTCCTACCAAGAAGGTGAGCGTGTTGCTAAGTTACAATTACAACAATGGTCACTACCAAGCACCTAATCCTTCCTGGCCTTCTACAGAGAAGCAAACTGTAAGTTCTGTCAAGTGGGTGCATGGGGCTGACTGCTCCAGCCACCACTGCTTCCAGCTCTGGGCTTCAGGAGCCTGGGATGAGGTAGATGCTGTAGAGCCTGCGAATGGAACAGGTACACACCTGCTACACAGGAGGCTGAGCATAGCTGCTCTGTAGCAATGTTTCCCTAGGAACAGGGGAAAAGCATAGAGCCTTACACCTCTATTTCCATTCACTCTAGCCTGTGCCACTTCTGGTAGCAAAATTTAACTTTGGGCTAATAAGGCTTTAAAATATAGCAGGCTACAAAGACACAAAACTGTGAGCCTGTGCACAGTGAAACTGCTGGGGGTAGCTATTTTAGGACAATGTCTATATGGGGAGCTATTCTGGAATGTGTACACTGTGTTCTGAAATCTCTTTATGAAGCATTTGTTTCCTTGTGGCTGTGGCTTTCCCCACTGGCAATGAGAGACTGAACTTGCCACTCTTCTGCATGAAAATGTGAGCAGGACAGTGTGCCAATGTCCAAGGGAAAACTGCTTTGAGGTGCCTGTCTGTAGCTGACTCCTGCAGCACAGCTGTACACCTCCTGATTCTAGGAGAAGGGGGTTTAAGTGTATGCTCTGCCAGCTGCAGTTTTAAGTGCAGCATGAGCTTTGTGTTTCAAATGCATCTTGCTGAGAGTGGTTTGTCTCTGTAGGAGCAACAGAAAGCCTGGGCAGTGAATCTGAATGGCTTTGATATAGAAGAGGCAAAGATCCTCCGCCTCAGTGGAAAGCCACAGAATGCTCCGGAAGGTATGATACAGGGCCTGTGTGAGTTAACTCAGCTGGAGAGATCTGGGCAGGGGAACAGCAACACAGAAGTTCTGTGTGTGGACCTGGGAGTGATCAACTGCCTTCTCAGAGCTCCTGTGCACAGCAGAGTCTCCCTCCTTGGGTCTCATGAAGTTGACGAGCTGCATAAGGGCTACAGTGAATTTATTTACAGAAGTTGAAATGAATTCCAGTTGCTCACGGGTACTGCAGGTGGCAAACGTTCCTCATGTCTGTAAAAGCTTCAGACTGTTGTGCACTTGTCCCAAAGTACATCACACTGTGTAGCTTAACTGTCACTAAAAATAATGGGATACAGGAAACAAAGTGCTCGTCAGTTAAACAGAGCCTCACCCTGGTTCAGTAGTTAATACTGCCAGGGATGTTTGCACATTGTGCTCTTCTCAGCATATCTCTTTTCTCTCAGGACTTTTCACTGCAAGGGATTTCTAGTTGGGTGAGTGGTGCTCAGCTGGGAGGAAACAGTAACTCAGGTTAACACACCTGTTCCTCTCCACACAGGCTATCAGAATAACCTGAAAGTGCTGTACAGTCAGAAAATGACACCTGGATCCAGCAGGAAGAATGGCAGATACATTCCCTCAATGCCAGAGAGGATCCTGGATGCACCAGAGATCCGCAACGACTATTGTAAGCTGCAACGTTGAGTGGTGGGCACTGAGATCATTTGCACTGGAGCACAGGTCCAAGGAACTAGAGCTCTAACTGGGTTTCATCATCTTACGTGCTCAGGCTGGCACAGACCACTTTTGGAGTGTCTCTGTGTAGCCTTAGGAACAGTGGTCCAGAGTGCTGTGTAGGTGACTTGGATCAGGGCTACCTGACCCCACTAGCTGGGCATGGTGACATCCAGAAGGCTGTCCCTTACCTGCCTGTGTGCACACACCTGATGCAGGTGGAAGATCTGGCATCAGCACTGGTGAAGACCAGGGCTCTCCAGGTAAACGCAGCATGACCTGCATTGCTCTTCCAAATTGCAGATCTGAATCTCATTGACTGGAGCTCTCAGAACCTCCTAGCAGTGGCTCTGGACAACTCTGTCTATCTGTGGAATGACGTTTCTGGGGAGATTATCCAGCTGCTGCAGATGGAACATCCAGATGATTACATTTCCTCTGTGTCATGGATTACAGAAGGAAACTACCTTGCTGTTGGCACAAGTAATGCTGAGGTCCAGGTGAGTGCAGGAGTAAAACTAGAGGTGTTGTCTAGGGGTTACCAGTGCTGTGGGGCCCAGGGACAAAGGCTCGGCCAGCACTAGAAGGATGCAGTGCCCTCTGGCTTGCCTTGACTGCTGTGGGGTGGAAATGTCCACATCCAGTGATCAACTGCAGCATCAAGGCAACTAGAGTTGGGTTTTGGGGTTACCTTCTGTTCTGTAGCCATGAGGTACAAATTGGTCTCCACTCCCATACTGATACGGTTGAGTGCCAGAGCCTGCGTAGTGAGGTTCCTAGGGCAAAGCAACGGGGCTGGGTTTCCTCATCCTCTGGGGAACTTCTTGCTCTGCCTCCCTAGATATGGGACATACAGCAGCAGAAATGTCTCCGAAATATGACCAGCCATTCTTCCCGTGTGGGATCCCTCAGCTGGAACAGCTACATCCTCTCCAGGTAAAGCAGTGGGTGGGGTTGGGTGAAGGGCGGTGTCACTGTTGCAGATTCCTATCCTAGATCTGCGAGTGGTGCAGGTTAGGGGTGGCAGAGAGGAGTTTCTGTCCTGGCTTGGGATTCTTACTCAGCCTGTTTTGTTGGGACTGGGGAGAAGGCCTGTCTTCTCTCTTGCCCTCTGTGCTGAAGTTGTGAAGAGCTTCTGTGGCTGCTTCACTCAAGCCAACAAGGACAGTGATGCAGGTAACACTGGTTGAAACTCAGTGGCAGGTATGGTAATCTTGCAACAGCACAAAAATGGATTTTGGTGAAAATGTGTGCCAGCCTGACCCTGCAAGCCTTCTCTCTGCAGCGGGGCACGGACTGGCCACATCCACCACCATGATGTCAGAGTGGCTGCGCATCACGTGGCCACACTTGCTGGCCACACACAGGAGGTGTGTGGACTCAAGTGGTCCCTAGATGGCCGCTACCTGGCCAGCGGTGGCAATGACAACCTGGTGAACATCTGGCCGTGTACCCAGGGGGACAGTGGAGACTTTGCTCCTGTACAGACCTTCACTCAGCACCAGGGTGCTGTCAAGGTGAGTGCAGGGCTGCTGTGGGCCAGGGGTGGGCACATGCCTGTGTGCAAGGCAGACATGCAGCACTGGCTGCCTACAGGTTGCCTCTTGCATGTCTTAGAATTAACCCTTTTCTCTCAGGCTGTGGCATGGTGTCCGTGGCAGTCAAATGTTCTAGCCACTGGAGGTGGGACTAGTGACAGACATATCCGCATCTGGAATGTGTGTTCTGGCACCTGCCTCAGTGCTGTTGACTCCCATTCCCAGGTGAGATACAAACATTAGCTCGGTGACAAACACCTTCTGGCAGGATGCCTATACAGAGCTGCTGGCTCCTGAGGCCCAGGGGCATGGGAAAGGAGGGGACCATGCTCGTCTCTGGGTGGTGAGCCATCAGCACAAGCAGCTTGTCTTACCTGCATTATTACTGCTTCCCAGGTCTGTTCTATCTTGTGGTCAACAAACTACAAGGAGTTCATTTCAGGCCACGGCTTTGCACAGAATCAGCTGGTGGTATGGAAGTATCCAACGATGGCCAAGGTCACTGAGCTGAGAGGTAGGCTGGGCCCTCTGCCTGGGGAAGGGAAGGCTGCTAGAAGCTGAAGGCAGATGTAATCCTTGGTCTGAGCAGACTGGTGGTCTAGCCTAGAGTGTTACTGATGCAGAACAGTGTCCAGGGGCATGCTGCTAGAGGGAGGCACTCCTGTGGGCTGCTGAAGAAACAGTTGCTCCAAATGCGTGCCTAGGGTGTGAATTCATGCTGCTGCAGCATGATGTAGGGATGGCTACCTGAGCTGGTGAAGCTCATGGAGAATAGGGGAGCAAAAACTTGACTGTTGTGGTGGAACCAGAGGGACAGGGCATGTGGTGATTGCCCCAGCCCTGACTGCACACCTCCTCCTCAGGTCATACTGCCAGAGTGTTGAACCTGACTATGAGCCCTGATGGTGCAACAGTGGCCTCAGCAGCTGCTGATGAGACACTGCGGCTCTGGCGCTGTTTTGAGATGGACCCCATAAAGAAGAAGGAGAAAGAGAAGGCCAACAGTGCCAAAAGCAGCATCATTCACCAGGGCATCCGATGAAGACACAGGGCTGTTGGGGGAGTGGGGAAATCTGGCTTACACACTGTACAGTATTTTAAATGTTTAATAAACTACTTTAATTTCTTTTTCATGGAGTCCAGTGAAAGAAAAAGCCATAGCTCAGAACCAAGCCCTGCCTCCCTGAGGTTTGGGATCTGGGCAAGTGGTGGAGCTCTTGTTCTTTAGGGCTATTTTGCAGTCAGCCTAGCACAGCCCTGAAGTCCTGGGAGAAGGATGCTGTGCAATGGCTGTACTTCTGTATCTGTCCCAGCTAAGGTAGGTGTGTCACCTGCCACATGCTGACCACAAGTGCAGCAGCTCCCCAGAAGGGCTGTGGCTTGCTTGTACCCTACAGGTGGAGGCTATAGTGCTGAAGGACCCTAGGTATGGGCTCTCTGCTTTCAGCAGGAACTGCTCCCCAAAGGAAGCTGATGTCTAGCCTGTGTCTGTCTGTGGAGCAGCCTGGCCTGTGGCTGGATACTGGTTCCGGTGTCCTGGCTCCGGTCAGAGAAAGGGAAATGTTGGGGGGACAGAGGGCCCTCATATCAGTATCTTTTAGAGCAAAGGGTTATAGCCTGGGTAACTTCCTAGCCCTCCATCCCTGGTCAGTGTGTCAAAATTGACCCTTCCCAGGGCTCTAGCCCTGCAGTGGGGCTAGGGAGGGAGTATCCCTAATGTGTCTTCATTTCCACAGAGCAGTGAAGCGGCTCCAAACCGGCTCCTGCCTAAGGGAGGGCCCTCTGCCTGCTGCTGCCTGCTTTTGTGCCAGCTGTGGTGGGGAGGAGCATGGCTCAATGGAAAGCACAGTGTGTCTGTGTCCCCAGGTTCTGCTGTGTCCTGCCTCTTGGCCACGTGGGCCTTACTGTGCCTCTGCAGGTAACTACTGGCAGTGATCACCTGTGCCAGAGCGGTCTGGGGACTTGTTCTTGGCAGTCTGAGCTGTAGTGTCGCTGCACACAGCAGTTAGTCTTGTTCTGCTACACCCAGTCTCTGTGCTGCAGCCAGCGCTGCCTGCTCTTACAGGGCTAGGGCAGAATAGCTATTTCTGCAGTGAGTTTAGGACTGAATTTAAGAGCCAAATTCTATTGGAAGAAAGGGGGAGGGCAGGGGCTGGAAACATAGAGCAACAGCTGTAATCACCCCAAAGGCCAGAAAGGGGCTGGCAATGGCATGAAGCCTGATGCAAAACTAAAGGTTAGTTTACGTTGCCGCAGCCAGCTTGGATGTCACACAAGAGGCTCCCAAAGCACCATCAAGCCAGCGCATGGTCTTTAGTCATGTATTTTTCCAGCAGCCCTGATATCTGTCTTCCCCCTCCTGCTGAGGGGAAGCCCTGGTGCCAAGCTGAGGCTGCATTGCAGGGAAGCTGATATTTGGTTGAGCACTCCAGCACTTGGAAAATGCATTTTTTTTCCAGGCTCAGTTATGCTCGTGCAAGATGCGGGGAGCGTATTTGAGCAAGAGCCAGCAAGGCCACAGCTGCTGTGCTGCTCTGCGTGTTGGAGCTGTGGCAGCTGAGGCTGTGGGGCTGCACCAGACCCATCAAGCCGGTCCTTCAGCTGCACCAGCAGAGCCAGGGTCTGCCAGGGACGCTGCACAGCAGATTAGCACCTTGGCTGGTGCAAAGCAGCTCGACAAAGCCTGTGCCTCCCATCAGCCTATGATTAGCTGCGGGTGGATTATTATTAACTGTTTTCACCTTCCTCTTAGCACTGTACCACACTGTACCTGGTGCCAGGCTCCTGCTCTGCCTCTGGAGCTTTAAGCCAGCCCGAGCCTTCAAAGGTGGGCAGTGCTGGAACCAACTGGTGCTGTGCTGAGGCCAGCCAGTGCATGCCCCACACCTCCCACAGCAGCCCCATGCCTATTGCTGAGACAGGGGGCACAGCCCAGCACCTTCCCAGCAGGGCTGTTGGTGCATCCCCACCTGGGGAAGAGCAGGGGAGGAAGAGGCAGCTCTCCTTCCTCTTCAGAAGCAAATCCCAGGTCTGCAGCTGGATCTAATGGGGAAGGGGGCAGGAGCCCCCATGCAAGGTTTGGCTCCTCCCCAGAGCTGTGCTGCTGTTGTAGGAACCCTGCCCCACACCCCTGCAGTTCAATGCTGGGAGTTAGCACAGACTTGCCCCGTGGCCCCACAGCAGATTAAGGCTTCCAGTGGTTCCTGACCCTGGAAGGAAGGCTTTACATGCCTGAAAGCTGCTGTAGTTTCTTCACTCCCATGTAATAGTAGTTTATCTTTCTCAGACAGAGCCTGTCTTACCTCTCTCCTTAGCACATACCCACCCCCAGAAGCTGTGCATTACACACTCCTTGAAAGTCCTCTGAGCATTACTGGAAGGTGATGGTATTACAGTGTCTTCCTTCAGCTCCACACTGGTCCTACTGCCCCGGAGCAAGGAGGAGCAGAGGAAGGAGCTGGGCGCTGACCCAGCAGGCCCAGGAAACACTGCCATATAAGGTGAGAATTCAGTTCGGAGCAGCAGCCCAGGCTGACCGTGACAGGGTATAAATTTCCAAGTGCTGTGGCCAACCCATGGAAAGAACACAGCTAACAGGAACAATTGGAGGAAGGGAGAGCAGAACACACGTAGGGAACAGCCCGCTTTAAAATGCCAAGCATAAGTAGTTTAAAGTATTGTTACTATTTCTGGCAAAAGCAAAGACAGTCCTGTCTTTACCAAGAGCCAGCTGGGAGGGTGGAAGGAGGCTAGACAGGAAAAGCTCCATCACAGCTGGACTCTCACCTCCAGCTCCTGAAGCAGTACCTTCTGAGCACTGAACTAACATTACACAACACTTCAGCAGGGACAGAACAAAACCTCTTGCCAGCCCTTGCCCACAGAGAAGTGGCAACAACTGGGAAAGCACTACACAGTGCAGCAGCCAAATCCCATTTTAAGGCTTCACGCATACAAGGGCACTGAGCCCTGTAAGACAGGATGATGCAGTTTGGCACATTGGTCACACCAGCCCAGCTCACTTGAAGAGGTTGTCCTACGTTTCAAAGCATGACCTTGAGGTGTACAGTAGCTCAGGCAGGGTCAGCAGAGCTTTCCCTCATCCAGCCTGGCTCTAAGGTTTTGGCTAGACATCCACTAAAGCCCTCCCACACCCCAGACCCAGTGAAACTCTGGAAGCCTGGCTGGCCTAAGGCATTCCTCCCAGCCCTGGGCAGCCCAGCCAGCCACCCACCCCCCTTCCCAGGCTTGAGTCAGCACCCAGGCTGGCCTCTCTGCTCAGGATGGCAGCACTGCATGCCAACAGCCCTGAAGGGAAGCCAGACTGTTGCAGGTGGTAGAGAGGGCAGAACCCAGCCTGGAAGATGCACTGCTACAGCAACAGCAAGGCAGCAGCAACATAAACCTCCCTCTGACCAGCCTCATCCACATTCTGCATGGATTTATGCTGTAGGGGCAGTGACAGATGGCAGCAGCTTTGGCTTCAGCAGACACAGAAAGCAGGCTGCTCTTTCCCCATCACCTGGGTTTCCAGGGGCTCTAATCCCTGCTCTGCCCCACCTCAGCTCCCCAGGATTTCTGAAAAGCAGCAGCTCCTCCTGGGCAGCTGGCCCTCGTCCCAGCCCGCACCCACACTCCACCCCAGCCATTCTTTCACAGGGTGGAGCCACTTTCACAACAGGAGCCTTGACACATTTCCTGCCCTGAGCACTGCTCTACCAAAGCACTTGGAAACAATCTGCCATCTGCTACATCAGCACACTGCTATCACCCTCTACCCCCCAACACACAAACCTGCTACGCCAGCTGCTTCTCCCAGCCCTGCCTCCAACCACACTAGGCAGGACCAAGCACCTGGGACAGCTTCTGAGCACAGCAAGCCAGGAAAAAGAAGAGGGCAGAGCCATTTCTCCTTCTGTTTTGTTTATTTGTGATAGAAGAGCAGCCCACTCTGACAGGGCCTGGCTCCTTCACCTCATCCTCAAGGCCACCAGCATGGTTTTGGTTACAGCCAGAGCAGGTGATGGGCACCAGGCCCAGGAGAGCTGCTGCACTGCCCTGCTGTAGGGCAGAGTACACTGTCACCCAGACCCAGTTGGATCCAGAGAGGCAAGAGGTGCTCGCTATTACACCACAGCAGGGCACGCTACAACCATCCTCCGCTGTGCTCACACTGCGCCAGAGCAGGGCTGGTCCCAAGCTGGAGAGCCTGGGAGCTGCTTCTAGGGGCAATTATTGCTCAAGACTTGAGTTTGCAGGAATGGAAGTGGTCCAAGGCAAGGCTGAGCTTGGCTCCCCCCCACTCTGGAGCAAGCCACCAGCTGCCATACAGGATCAGGTAAGTGTGGCTAAAGCACACACCGAGCACCCAGCCCAGGCACAGAAAGGCAAGGCAACCTGGGCTTACTGGGGGAGTGGGAAGGCATTTCAGGCTGTCACAACCCCGCTATGCACTAGGCACAAGGCATGTGTACTGTACTGGGCAGGTCTGGGCCTCAAGTCCCATACACACTGCCCCTACATGCTCCACAGCCACACCTGAGCACAGAGACACCAGGGCAAGACCCCCCCACCTGGGCACACAGGGACCAGAATGGACATACAGCACTGTGGCATGGAACAAGGTGGCACAAGGCATGGTAGAGCAGGAGCACTCACACTTGAGCTGGCGGCAGCAAGCAACCAGGGACAAGTCTGCTCATCCACACAGGCTCTGATGAGCCAGGAAAGAGGAGAGGGCACCAGGACAGGGACCGGTCTCTTCTTTTGGTCCTACTCAGAAGGAAATGGCCCCCAGGCAGAAGGGCCAGATGTAGGCACTTGGGGGAAGTTCCTTTGGAAACACTGGAATGGGACTGCAGCCCCGCAGCTGTGATGCAGGCAGCTGCCTCTCTGCTGAGCAACACCAAGAAACAGCATGAGCCCTCCCCGGAGCAGGAGAAGTTGCCCATGGCTGCTCAGAGCAGAGGGGCTGGGCATGCAGACAGAGGACAGCAGGGCTGGGCACAGGGGTACAACAGTCTGTAGGCACTTGACTTGGCTAGTGGCACCCAGGAGCAGGGGAACAGGTCCCAGCTGCCTCTGCCCCGGGGCTCTCATTGGCTCTGGGAGGGCCTTGCCCTCTAGTTGGCTTTGACCTTGCCATTGGTGACAGTGCCATTCTCATGGATGCTGCTACCGTTCTGCTGGGCTGCTTGCTGAGCCACCCTGGGCAACCGTTTGCCCTTGGTGTAGGACTGGTACCAAAAGTTGGAGAAGAGGATGAAGAAGATGGTCCCATAAATCCAGATGAGGTGGATGAAGATGGGGAACTGGTACTGGCAGCTGGGCATGAAGTAATACTGGGAGATGTGGACGGAGACAATCACGAACTGTGCCTGGGAGCAAGGCAGAGTAGCAACAAGTTATTCATGGAAGCAGGGTCAGGGATCCCACTAGAGACCTTCTTGCTAATGAAATCAATAAGCTCCTTTCCCACTCTGAAGTGGAGGTCCTTATGGTGAGGCACAGTCAGCAGCAGCTGGAAGAGGCCAAAACAAGCATGTGCCTCTCACCCTCCCAATATGGCCACAGCCCAGGGGCAGCAGGATGAGCAACACCTACTCCCCAACCAGGCTGGTAGGGCTATCAGAGGCCTGCAGTGGGCCAGAGCTGCTAGAAACCCAGAGCGAGAGGCTGCAGAAGAGACAACTACAGCTGCTGACTGCACCCTTCATAGGTACAAGGGCTGGCCTGTCCCTTCCATCAGAGGCTGAGGGCACATGCTCCGCTCCACAGTGCGGACTCACCAGCTGGATGGCCGTGATGTGCTTCTTCCACCACAAATACTTCTGAAAGGCAGGTCCTGCTGCTGAGAGCCCATAATAGAAGTACATGACAACATGCACCATGGAATTGATCATGGCATGGAATGAGCCCATTCCCCCTGTTAAGACAGACTTTCATTAGCATAAGTCAATCTTCCACAGCAATTAGCACTGCAAGGAGCTCCTAGGAGCTCAGCAGGGCTAAAAACCCTTCTCATCATGCTGGGGCTAACCCAGCTAACCTTTTCCCCCCCAAGCTGTGCACTCAGTTGTCATCTTACCTGGACCAAACTTTGCTCCCCACCACCAGCTCCAAGGCAGAACAGAGTGGTGGAAGAGGTGCAGGAATGTGACCTGTTCATTCTTCTTCCGCAGGACAAAGATCACCTGCAATGAAAGCCCAACAGCATCAAAGATCTGCAGCCATGGGAGCAGTCTGAGCAGGCTGGACCACAATTCAGTGTCTGATCTCAACAACATCTACCCCACCAAGCTCACTGCCACCACACATTAGGTCACCCCATAGCTTCCAGACCTGTAACAGGCCAAGAGTGGCTTTGCAATAGCCCAGAGTGGCCTCCTTGGCAGTGACACCAGACAGAAGCACTGCCAGGTCATACTGGAAGGGGTGAAGAAAGCACCTACCCCAAGCATACAGGGCCCCAACTCCCTGCCCAGCAACCAGTGTCAAGGCCTCCTCAGTAACTCACTCACCGTGTCCGTCAGTTCGATGAACTTGGAAAAAACAAAGAGCCAAGCAACGCTCACCATCTGTAACAGAAAAGGTGAACATTAGAGACCCACCTCAGCCTGAGCATGACCCAGTGTCCAAGGGCCTCCACACAGTAACCCTGGAGCAAAACCAAGAGCCAGGGACTTTAAGTCCTCTGCCTCAGGAGACACAGGTAGCTGTGATCTTGCTGTCCAAACACAAGCACTGAGGACCATCCCCACTTACTCAGAGAGGGATGAGAACTCACCCTGAGGGCCTTGGGGTCCTGCGAGAAGTCCACAGGGTCACATCGCCAGGTGTACCCAGTAAGCCACCCTGCCATCAGGAACTGCAACAAGAGCATCATCAGGGTGAGGCCCAACACATCACCCACTGCACTTCCCAAGCACTGCACAGAAGGGCAGGGAACAGCCTGTAAAAGGGCCCCCCCCATCACCCATGCAGCCTGCATGGACTGCATTGTGTACACCACACAAAGCCTACTGCCAACAACTCACCTCATAGACTATGTAAAGTGAGAGTCCCACCAGGAAGAAGTTGTATAGCACCATGAACTTCTTCAGGTTTAAAGGTTTCCTGTTGGCCATTAGCCGAGGACCCAAGGATAGTACGAAGTAGACATATCCCAGAAGGATGCCCATCACAAGGAACGGGGACTGCATCAATGGATAATCAGCAATGCGGGGGTCTGCAGAGAGAGATGCAGTGCAGGGCAGTTAGTGTCCTCACCCCAGTCTGCTGCCAGCAATGCTAATGCCAGAGTGGTGGCAAGGATGTGGCAACCCTGATCTCCTACAACAGGAATGCAGGTAGGGGGCAGTCAGGGAGCAGAGGCTGGTGAAGCCAGCCAAACTCAGTAAGGTACAGCCTGAAGCCACACTGCTGAAGGGCAGCCTTGTGCCCTCCGGGGCAGAGGGCTTTCAGTGTCCCAAAAGGGCCTGCACAGGCACTGAGGCAAGACAACCTTGTAACAGCCAGCCCAAAAAACACTCAAAGCTGCACCTACATCAGGGCAGAGGCAGGATGGAGCTAGACCCAGACTGCTTCAGGGACAACAGACCACCCTCCTGTGCCTGTGGCAGTAAGGCATATAGTGCCACTTGCCCCGCAGCTGAGCCAAACACTCACCTGCTTTCTTCATGAAGTCCTGATACATGGTCACAATCCCCTCCATGGTGGTGGCAGTATCTCTGTGGAGAGAGGAAGGGCAGATCAGGCAGCTGTTTTCCCAGGAGGGCACCTTGCAGATCAGTAAGTCTCAAGCATAGTTTCAGAGGTACAGCCATATGTACCTGGCCAGCATTCCTCAGCGGATCACACACCAGTACGCACTTTCCAGTTGAGCCACATGCATCCCCACTTCTCACTGAGCCTGGCCCTGCCTCCTCAGCTCTGCTGGGAACCCCACCATCCACCCCAGCAGTCCTTACAAGGCAGGATCCTAACACTTCAGGCAAGCTAGGAAAGCTTACCAACCTCAGAGCCATATCTCCAGCCCCTCAGTCCTGCTCCTGCAGTACAGGCTCAAGAAGTATCACCCACATTCATCATGATATCACCAACAACCTTGCCACCCATATCCAGTGCTCAAGGTCTCCAAGGGAGATGCAGAGCTGGCCCACACTCTCCATAGAGCAGTGCCTTTATGATCAGCTTGGGCTCCTGCTCACTGATCCCCTCCAGAGACACAACACAGCATCAATGGCAGACCCACTGCATGAGGAAGGAACGCCATCAGTTCAGAAACAGATGTCAGTTTCTGGTGTGAGAGTTCCTGGTTTCACATCTTGCACAAAACCCTCCTGACAAGAACTACCACCCCACAACCCAGCACTTGAGAGGCTAGGTGCATCCTAGTTGGCAATAACATTTCTACACCCGTTCCAGACAGGGGACAGTATCCCCAAGTAGTGGAGAAAGTTGCAGGAGAAGGACACACCAGACAGACAATCTCCAGAAGAGCAGGAAGGGCCCAGACTCTTGCTGCTGCAGGCACATTTGAAACACTCTCACACAGCCCCCTGTGCTCCCCAACCTCCCCCCAGCCCACAGGACACCAGAGCAGCAGGAAGGGAGGCAGAACACAGACCCAGCCTCACCCACCTGCAAGGGAGGCATCCCCCACAGCTGCTACCAGAGACTCCACATACCCCTTTCTCCAGGAAAGTGCACAGGAATCACTGCCCACACACAGGCCTGGGGAAACAGGTCCCCAGCCCAGTCTCCCCAGGAGGTTTATTGCTGCTGCCACCAGGAAGCACACAGCCTCTCCCAGACCAGCAGCCTGGAGGCTGAAGCTAGAGCAACCTTCTTCCCAGTAAGGTCCCACCTGGGAGTATCCAGCAGCCCCTACCACCTCAAGCCCTCACCAACCAGCACCAGCATCACTCCTTCAGCTTTGCTGCAAGACAAAGAGCTCAGCAAAGTGCTCTTTGCTCTAGCTGGGACCCAGGCAGGACGGCAGCAGACACTACCTGTGTAGTGCTACCAAGCACCTACATGACAGGCTTTGCTGGCAACACTCTTCACAGAGGCTGGTGCACACTATTCTGGCTCACCATTCTCTGCAAATCACTTTAGTGCAGCAACAGCACTGGCTCTGTGCCTGCCCAGTCATACCCTGTGTGCTCCTCCAAACTGGGGAGCGCCTCCCAACCTCTCTGCAACAGCAGAGAGTTAGAATAGGTCTCCCCCTTCACCCCTCGAAGTACCCATTCCTCTCAGCATTCCTCCAGAGCAGCCCACACAGCCATGCACACCAGGGAGAGCTCAAGAAGTTTTGCTGTACTTCAAAAAGCACAGAAGGTGGCTCCTCGTGCTACCTTGGAGGCAGCTAGAGCAACAGGACAAAGCCCACTTGGGACTGAACCCCACACCTCAGGAGCACCACCAGCAGAACAGATGTTCACCCTCCCAGCCCAAGGTTTCAACAGGCTTAACAGCAAGTAAAACTCACTTACAGTATCACTGTGATACCAGTAGTATTTAAGGTCCTGGACTGCCAAGATTATCCACTCCCCACATGCAGCAGAGGCCAAAAAAGCGTAGCAGGAACTATAGCATCTTTGAGAGCCGCTCAAGGCACCAGCTGTGGGAAACACAGTATGTACAAGTCCTGAAAGCTGCTGAGCTTTATGCTGCTTTAATGGCTAAGAGCAAGCTCCAAACTTGTCTGTCTAGTTTCAGCTTTCAACCACTACATCCAGCTACACCTTTATTTGCTAGATTGAGGAGCCCTCAAGAGTTAGCTCCCAGCACAGGTACCTGACTATTTAAGCTCTGTGTTTATCTTATCAAGCTGAATGAGTCAGCCTTACTACAGGACCAAGGCAGAGACAAAACTCCTGCGGAGCACTTGCCTATTTTGGGCAGGCTAGGATGAGAGATAGTATCAGTCGCCCACAAGCTCAGAGCTTTATCTCACAGTGCAGGGAAACACTTGAGCGCTATGGATTACTTCATTGACCCTGATGCCAGCAAAGTTCCAGCATCACTGGCCAATTAGGATCCCAAGTCAAAACAATTTGGGGTGCCAGGACACTGGGGACTTGGGTAAGAAGACTCACACTGCAGTTTTGCCCTACAAACCTGCTGGAAGGTGCACAGAGCACACAGCAGACAAGGGTCATCCTGGTTGCAGCCCTGAACCCAGACAACTGTCCCCCCAAGCAGTGGGAGAAGACCTTTTCAACCCAGAACTAGCACAGAAGTCCCCACCAGTGTGAACAGCAGAAGTCCCTCTTACTGCTGTGTCTTGTGAAGCACCCGCAGCACTCCTACAGCCATACATGCCACAGGGAGAGGGGAAGCATTGGACTTGTACTGGACATGGGCTCTGGCAAGCACCAGGACTTCTACCAGGGCAGAACTAGCAGAATTATGCTACAGGCCCTTATGAAAAGGACCTAAGCACTTTCCCGAGCTTCCCTTGGCAGAACAACAGCCTGCTGCATTCCGCTAACAGAGCGACCGCATCTCTAGGGAACGCCAGGTCTTTGGGTCTTTGCAAGATGTGGTACCCACACTGGCAGGCTATATGGTTCTGCATGAGCCAGAGGCTGAAGTGTGCCTTGCTCCATGAGCAGATGCAGGTATGTTTCACCCTCCTCTGTCTCCCAAGGGGCAGCCACTGGCCTTGAGGTGTTGGCAGTTGAGTTGCAAAGGGGGAGTTGTAGAGCAGGCCCAAGCATTACCTTCACTAATCAGGAAGATCCAAAGTGCACTGGCCTGCCTGAGCCACCGTGGCTCCATGCCAGCCCTTCTGCTGCAGGCAGGGGTCTTTCAGCACAGAGCAACAAGGATCTGGGAACCTGAACTCACCCCACAATGATGTCACTCTGCACTTTAAGAGGTTCACCAGCCAGCCAGGCATCTGCTCTTACTACCCTCCATGCTACACTGTGCCTCTCAATGCAGGTATTTACAGCTCAGTGGTTGGTGTCTGTCCTCTCTGCACAGGGGAGACGCTCTCCTTCAACTTTTCCTGGATCCTGATCCTCTTGGGCAAGGAATTGGGAGGAGATGGGGAACCCAAAGCTGAGCCTTCAACAGCTGTTCAAGCAAACAGGTCCAAGCATCTCAAAGCACCAAGAACCCTTGGGGCCCAAACACACCCTGCACAATACCCAGAAACCTTGCAACACATCTCCTTCCACCTCTCACCAACTGGGTGTCGCTTCCCATCTCAGCAAGAAAGTTCCCACTGTTTGCAAACCAGAGTACCAGGCCACATTCTGTCCCAGTAGCCAACATCAAGGATTAGATACTTGCTTACGCCAAGCAATGTGCAGACTGCGTTATTTCCAACAAGCTATACAGCTAATTACTGCAACTTCAGCAAGAACAGCAAGGCCCTTTATAATCAGCCCCAGCAGCCCAAGAGTAGTCAGGCCACAGTATCGTGAGCCATGACACTGACAGAGACCAGAGCTCAACCCAGTTAGCTTTGTTAACAGCCTCACAGTGCCTATCTCTGCCCACATAGTAGCCACCTGCAAGGAACAGACTCAGACTCAGCCCCAGCCATCCAACACCCAACACTCCTACCCCATCAGCACTCGAGTCACAAATCAGTCCTGTAATAATTGAGAGAGCAAGCCACCCTAATCTCCCCACTAGTTTAATTACAGGCAGCACCAAAACAGTCTGGTAGGTAGCCACAGAGCTGACACCCCAGGGAGAGCTGGCACAGGGCCCTTGCTGAACTGGCTAAAGATGGCCTGGCCCTTGTGGGGCTCCCAAGGGAGCAGCAACCCTCAAAGGTCAGAAGATAACCAGCTGGCCAGAGACAAAACCAACCCCCATCCCTGACCTACAAGCTGGCAGCTGCCTGATGTAGCTCTGAGCTCCACAGTCTCCCAGGAAGAGGCATCTCTTCCCCCAGCTCCCCACCACAGCACCTGCCCAGCTTCCAGGGGCTCCAGAAAGTCATTGTGGGGTCCAGTGAGGCTTGTATGCAGCTCCATGTGCCCAGGGAGCATGTCTCCCACCAGAGCTATGGGGACCTGTGGTTCAGAAGCATCTGCCAGCAGCAGCTATTGCTGTGGAAGAGTGGGACTGACCAACCCAGGGTCTGGTAGCCCCAGACCAGGCACAGGCAGGGCTCCACACAGCACACTGCGGGTGGCACCTCAAACTATCACCAAGAGCTGTCAGTCACAGCTCCAGAAGAAGCTTTTCTGAGCTTAGGCACAAGTGAATCCAGCAAGGAGCACAGAATCATGTCTGCCCTGAGCAACACACAAGCAGCAAGGGAGAGCAGGATGAGAAGAAACTTGGCCAGCCCTGAGCAGCAGCAGCACCCTGTTCTTTATGAACTCCAGAGCAGGATTGCTCTAAGACTGAAGTTTACCATGAAGCACAGAAAACTGATTTGGATCTCCTCCTTCTGATACTCTGCGCTCATGTGAAAGGGAGAGGGGTCTGTAACCAGCCAGTGCACACTCACTTCACACACAGCATCTCAGGACACCAGCTCAAGCACATACCGCAAAGAACACTCAACAGGAGAGCTGTATTCATGTACATCTGCATTACTGGTAACAATTTCAGCCATTTCACTGAAGACTCAGTTAAAGCACTCTTGTCCACATGCTACTAAAGTCATCATTTCCCCTCAAGAGAAAAATTACAGCCCAAAGAGATGCCTGTGCACACACTATGTGTCAAATGTGGAAAGCCATACCAGCAGATTATGGCAGGGCAGGGAAGTAGAGCTCTCCTGGCCCAGCATTCTGGCTCTGAGGACTCGGGACAGACTTTCTGATCAGAGTTTGAAGACAAATAGTCCCAGAACTCTCAGCCCACAACATAACTAAGAAGTCTACATGGCAGCTTCATGATAACATCACCAGATAAGTTTTCCTACTCGAATCACATGTATTTGTCACTTCCTCTGGCTCAGCTACTTCATGCTGAGTGTCAAAGGACATGGCTAACAGCCTGGCACCATACGCTCGGTATCAGCAAACTCTGAAGCCAGTATAGGACAACTGTGTTCAGAGAGAAAGATGCAAACTCTCAAACTCTTGATATGCAACAGCTCTTGCAAGAGCTGCCATTGCAGCTGGTGCGGGCGGCCCACTGAGTGCTGCTCCCAGCCCACTGGCTCCCAGTGGCAGGAAGTGACCTGCCTGAAGTTGAGAAGTTTCCCCATCTTCACCAAGTGTGTGTTAATACCCTACCACGATCTCACACAGCAGCTGTGAAACCCTGAGGCCTTTGGATAGCATCCTGTAAACAGAGATTAAGCTCTCCCCTTCCCATACTCGCTGGAAGCAGGGAGAGAAACAGGAGACTCCCAGATTAGCTAGCAAGCATGCTCTGCAGAGCCTGGTTAGTCAGTGTGGCACCCCACAAGCTTTCAGAAGGAGCAAGCCCACTGCAAGAGGGTACTGGCAACCTTGTAGAAAAACCGAGGCAGGTAATCAGACTTCAAGGTCCCACAAGAGCATACGTTGCAGTAAAAGATCTATATGCACAGCACACTGCTTTTTCAGGGACAGCAGCCCCCCAGGCAAGCTGTTAGAAGTCTTACTCCTTATCAGATTCAACACCAGTGGCTGCGTAGTCAGGGCACTGGTATCAGTATAGATGAGAGCAGTCCGGGAAAAGGTAACATTTGGCAGAAAGTCTGACACAGCAAGGAACAAAGGAGTAAAGAAGTGAATGAAGAAAAGAACAGAGGGTGATATACCTACAGAAGTGGAAAATAAGGTATTTCCTATCTGAGCTAACCATAGGAAGTTCCATGCAAATATGAGGAAAAACTTCTTTACGGTGAGGATGACAGAGCCCTGGAACAGGCTGCCCAGGGAGGTCGTGGAGTCCCCTTCTCTGGAGGTTTTCAAGACCCACCGTGATGCAGTCCTGAGTAACATGCTCTAGGAAATCCTGCTTTAGCAGGGGCGTTGGACTAGATGATCTCTAGAGGTCCCTTTCAACTCTGACAATTCTGTGATTCCATGTCCACTCTCTCATGCAGCACCAGGTGAGGGGGAAAGGAAGTGGAGATGGCTGGGCTCCCTCTTTAAAGTGACGGCACCCAGCAGTCCCCCAGGGTGCATGGGAGAGGACTCAGGAAGGACAGAACTATGCAGATGACAGAGAAGAACAGGCAGGGTTAGACCAAGCAGGGCTGGCTCCTGACACCCGCTTCTAGATATAGGTCAAGCCTTCCAAAGCCCTCTAGCAGGGGAGCACAGAGCAACCCTATGTGGAGGTGGGACAGACAGTACCAGAGCATTTGTCTCTGTGGTTTTAGCCATTATGCAAGTGCCTCACTACAAGGCTTCACCTCTGTTCTCACAGCAGTGTCTGTAATCATTACACAGTAATGATTACTGTGCTCTTTCCCATCTAGGCCTGTGCATTAGTTGGACAGGCACACCAAAACGAGACGGACATTAAAAGTCTACAAAGCAAGATGCAGAAAGGAAATACTCCTAAAATGCCTCTAACAGCTTTATCTGGACCATTCATGAAGCCAAAGCATGAACCCAGAGCCACTTTTCATTGAGATAAGGGGTCACTGCCTGGAACTCACCATGAGATCTCCTTTGGAACTCCCCTACTCTCCACATCAAGAAGGCACTGCAGTCATACAACCACCTTCTAACATTAGAAAGGGATGTTCTCTGACAATACTAATGATGTCAGACTCCAGCAGCACAGTACATGTACCACAGATTTCAACAGCCATAAGGCTTAAGAGATACCACCTTTAACAAGGTTCACAGCCCTCCAACATACACCCAAAAAAAAGTAGGCCCAATTGTCTCCACACAGATGTAGATGGACCACTCAAAGGCAGGGCTGTTGCTCCTACTGCTGATCCTGTACAGACAGGAAAAGCCTCTTAGGGTTAATGTAGAAGCAGCACAAGATATAAATCTGTATGTATAAAGAGCAGATCTATTAACAAACCATGAGAGCAAGCTAGCTGATCTGATCCACAGAATAAGAGCACTCCTTGCAGCAAGGCTGGAGACTTTGCTGCCACAGTGACAGCTGTGTTCTTCCCACAGGGAAGAACCCACTAGAAATTAAATACCCTGTGAGATGCTAAGGTAAATGAAGAACCACCAGACCCAGTTACCACCTCCACCAGCCCCAAGCCACTAAAGTCTCAGATAGCATCCAGACACAGGCTGGCTGGTGGGGAGCTGGCTGTGGCAGCTGCAACCTGTCATCTGAGCAACAGCAGCCCCACAAATCCTGCAGGGAAGAGCCCTGGCTCCTGGGGACCGGCTCCTCCCTGCAGGAGCCCAGGCTGCCTCACCTGTTTGACTGGCAAGAACCAGACTTTCCAGCCCAAGTACTCCCACCATCTGACAGCCAGCAAGGCACAAGCTAGCACAAATCCAATACAAAGGCACAGAAACACAGAAGATCTCTTGGGTCATCACAGGCACCCCTCCCAATACTTCCTTTAGGAAGAAGCTTGCAGGAGGTTTCTCAGCCTGAGCATTGACTGTGCTGTAACCCCAGCAGAAAAGGGGAAAGCACTCAGCCACAACCTTCAAGGACAGTGCCAAGCCAAGCATGCAGCAATGCGTCCGCTTCCGACACCAGCTTCAGAGCTTCCTGGTGATGCAAAGCTTTTATCCAGCAGGAGAGAAAGGAGACACTATGCACCTTGAATAAGCTCGCTCATTTTCCCCTTCCAAACATGGTGTGAAACACCTCTAGATCAAAGTAAGTTTTTACTCTCCTAGCCTCAGTTTTAACAGTACTTTCTCTCATATTGCATACCTGTCCTGAAGGACCAGATAATCCCCCCATCTAAGAGACTTCCAGGAAACTGAGGTGAGACTACGATGCAGCACAGGACTGTGAAGGCCCAGGCTGTGTAGATGGCACAGCTTAATCCCCTCAGCAACAAGATACTGCAACAGCTGGCATCATACTACTTCTCAAAGGAACAGGCTGTCATCAGCAGCTGACACCCATAAGCTAGAGGGGCTTCCTAGGAGAGAAATAAGGCACAGCAGCCTCAGCCAAGCCCCAAGGGTTCAGCCAATTGTTTGACTCTCTAAACCATCCTCAAGAAGCTGCCCAGCAGGTCTGGTGGGAAGGTCACTTCCATCCAGCTAGGAATCTGCCCTGGCTACATTCTAGCAAAAGAGAAGGTGGGCAATTTGGGGCAGCACAGCAGGACGGATGCACTGCTGCAGAGGCAATCCTGGCCTCCAAGAGGGGAGGAGATGCTCTGAAGGAATGCACTAGGCAGGGGAAGCACCCAGTGTTATCCCACATTGTCCACTGAGCTATAGGAGGGATATTCACTTCACTTCTTCCTGCCCTTAGGACTCCAAAACCAACCTGGTCAGTCACAGGGAAAGCACCTGACAGTTCCCCTGGCACGACACAGGCTGGGCACAGAGGCACTGCTGCCCCCAAAGCCTCCGGTCCTGTTGCAATGCCTGTGTATTTACGCTGTCTCATTTAGTCTGTTGCAGAGATCAGGAAGAAGCAGCTTTCCTAACTGCCTCTTCATTACAAGAGAGGAACAGGCCCACATAAGAGACCTACAGATTAAGTCCAGTACCACCTGTGCAAGGTCAGATGAGCATTTGGCCATGGTTATTAAGCCTGCAGCTGCCCAGCAAGTACAGACCCCTGTGCATGACCACACACCAACCTCAGGTGAGCTTGCAGCCAGGCTACTGCTGCCACCAGGAGGGTGACAGAGACCTCCCTCCTCCTCCCACCAGCGTTCCAGAGCAAGGGCCAGAGGGAGGCCAAGCACCTACAACAGCCAGCACTCAAAGCTAACATTGTGTCACAGCAGCGGGGGAGGCCTGGTACTGCCACCCTGCCCGGGGGAGGAGAGAAAAGCTATCTCAATGGTACATTGATGCTGAAGGCTGTGTAGGAGAAAGCTCTCCAGCCACCAAGCAGCCAGCACCACTGTCGGAGGCTGCGGTGAAGCCCCAGGAGAACACAGCCCTCCCCAGCTGTTCAACATCCCCGCAGCTCTCAGCCAGGGCCGAGCCCAGCGGCCACAACACGACGGAGGGTGTCGGGGAGCCAAGCGCAGCCGGGATCCCCGGGCAGTGCCCCGCATGGGCCTTACTCCCACCCCCAGCGAGGCGGCTCCAGCCCGGGCCCCAGGGAGCGCTGAGCTCCGCAGGGATCCTCTCCCGCCGCCCCCCGGCCCGGGAGCGGGAAGCGCGGGCGGCTCCCGGCAGGGCCTCGGGGTGGGGCAGCGCCGGGGCCTACCGCCGCTCCGGGCCCCGGAAGCGCCGTGCCGCGGCCCGGCCCCGCCGCCAACGAGGAGCCTGTAAGGCCGGGCCCCGGGATGCGGGGAAGGGCCGCTGCGTGACACCCCGGCGGCTGCTGGCCCCGGGGAGGCCCTGCACCGCCGCCGGGAGGGCTGGGGGGGTTAAGCCCCGACCGCGGCCTTCCCCGCTGGAGGGGCAGGCCGGGACCAGCCACGGAGCTGCCCCCAGCCCCTCCAGAAGCACCACCACAGCGCTGCCGATCCCCCGCCCCGAGGCTGTGCTGCCACCAGATCTTGACCCCGAGAGGAAATAAACCCCTGGCTGAGGGCCCACCTCCGCCAGCAGCAGGGAGGCAGTCACGGCACAGCATGGACCCTGTCCCCAGCGTGGCCACCAGGCAAAGACCTGCCGGGACAGAGGCCAAGGTGCTTGTGCCCTGGCGCACAACAAGCGAGGAGAGACAGTCCTCCCTCCTGGCAGGCTGGGAAAGCATCCCAAGCACTGCCCCGAGACAGTGGAGAGGGACAGTGTGGGGCATAAGACTGCCCCAAAGGGGGTCTGCATGGTTGTGGGATAGGAATTACCCTTCCCCTGGGCACTCCAGAGGCTGCTCCGGGGCCCTGAGCTGGGGTCTCTGGGGAGCACTGCAGCTCTTCACACCATCAGGACACAGCTGCTGTTAAAAACCACTTCAACACCACAACGTGGACTCCGTTCATCTTCCTCCTTCTGACACAGGCGGGTTTGCGCACCGCTAGCCTGTCACAAGGATCCACGCTGCTATTATAGCTATTGCCACCCCACCAGGGGGGTGACAGCCCCCGCTAGCGCCTTCCTGCCTGGTGGCAGCCGCACCCAGCCTCACCACCTGCCAAGGGCATGTCGCAACACCCATCCCGCCCATCAGGCCACGGCCTCCCCAGACTCATCCCTCCAACACTCTGGTACAGGGGACACCACCCACCTCCTCCCGTGCCCCGGAGCATCCCGGGTGACAGGGACACAGGCACACACGTGAGCTTCCTGCAGGCTGTTTAGCAGGTGCCAAGCCCCTCAAGACCTCTCTTAGGGCAGGGCCCACTATCCCTGATGGGCAAAGCTTCAATCCCAAAGCAGCTAAACCCCCACTAGGGCCTCAGCACTCCCCCGGGGAAACGCCAGGCAGCCCCAGCCCAACCCCACCAGGCAGGGTTGGTTGGGCACAGCACCCAAACACCCCGGCGGGGTCGTCGCACCTCCCCCTCAGCACCCACCGCTCCGGCGGGGGTCCCCGCCCTTCCCACGTGTACGCAGCACCCCCGCGGCCGCACCGACTCACCACCAACCGCGCCCCGCTCTGCCCGCCACCACGGCTGCCCCCGCCTTTAAATACTTCCGCCCTACCCCCCCGCCGCTGCCGATTGGCCTCTGGGGGCGAGCTCCGCCCTTTAGGCGGAGCTCGCCCCCCAGAGGCCAATCGGCGCTGGCGTCTCGGCACG
>KZ505709.1:818660-840989 GCA_002844005.1 Limosa lapponica baueri | reverse complement strand
GGGTTTGGGCAGGGTCTGGAGGGTTGGCTGGAGGGTGGTGGCGAGGGCGTGAGGGAAATGGCAGAAAGAAGGCCCTGGCGTTGCTCTGGCACCGACCTCTGTTTTCCCTGGTGGTGGTGAGGTGGAGTCGGTCCTGTCTGAGTCCAGTGATGCCTCGACATCCGTTTCAAAGGAGAGTCCCAGTCCTGCGGGTTCCCCCGTGGTGGCCCCAGTCCACCCCAGCAGGCCAAGCAGCAGCATGGTGGGCAGAGAGGCCCAGAAAAGCCCGGGTTGTCATCTGCATCCTGGCCACTCGTAAGTGGCGGTGCATGCACCTTCGTAAGAGCTCAGTGTCAATGGGAAACCCCCAGCTTGGATGGTTTAGGTGGACTCTTTCAATCTTGCTCTTTTAGGAAACAACGAGCTACAGTTGAATAAACAAGTGGCAAATACGCACTTTTTTTCCCAGTGGCACCACAGCAGCTACTGCCAGCATTTGGAAACAGGACAGAAGGACACCCCAGAAAGAAGCCTGACTGCGTACTGTTTCCAGCACCATCCTCTGTTGTCTTCACAGACTTACCAAGCTCCATCTTGAAAAGTGGCTGGGCTTTGACTTGCGCTTGTCTGATCTGAAGGTGGTTTCAGAATTCACTGTGCTAATTGTTAGGAATCACCTTCTCATTTCCACCTTAATTTGATGTACGGCCAGTTAATATCCATTTGTTCCTGTGCCAACGTTGTCTTTTATCTCACATAGGTCCTTGCCTTGATATTTATGCTCCGATGTATTTGTAGACAGCAATCATCTCCCTCTCAGCCATTACACAGAAGACTAAACAAGTTTTTCCAGCATTTTCTTACTAGCCAGCCGGTCCCTGCGTCAAATGCCATGGTAACTCTCTTTGCCATTGTGCTGTTCAAGTTCCCTCTCCTGAAGATGAGTGACGATGAGTGGTCGTAGACTTTATGCTCACCTGGTGAGAATTCCCAGTCTGGATACAGCCAGGGCTGCATTCGCCCTTCTTAGTTCTGCTTTGCAGTGACAGCTCAGAGTCACTCTGTGGCTGGTTACTCCTGTAACTCCTCTTCTTCAAGTGCTTGCAACTCACAAAGTCCCCCAAATGAGGTAAAGAACTACACTCCTGGTGACTTTCATGCCTTCTTTTGGTGGTACAGCATTCCTTCACTTTCCCCTACAATGCCAATGCACCACACATTCTAATTTCATCAGATTACACCTACTATTTGTGCCAGTCCTTAAGGCAATCAGTTTATAAGAACATCCACAAGTAGGATTGAAGGTTACAGTAGTAACCTTCTTTGTGTCCTGATATGCTCCCTTTCACCAGGCTCTGCTTTCATCTTGACCTTAACCACTCCTTCCCACATGAAATTCCTGTGCTCGTTTCTGCCCCAACATCTACCAAGGTTCCCAGTTGGTCCTAAGTTTCCCAGCTCCTTCCCTGGAGTCCACACAGCTTTATGGAAAGGTTTTTTTAACTATCAATCAGGTTAGTCAGACATAAGAGACGATATTTTATCCCACTTTCCATTTCCTGTCCATGCACTGCGTTACTCTTTAATTGAATGCTATTAACATCAGGCTGGCAGGCCTGCAGCTGTCTCCATTGCTCTTCCTCCTTTGTTAAGTATAGGCATCAGCCTTGTTTGCTATTCTTCACTTCTTGTTTGTTCTCCTTTCATTTTGCACCATTAATCTACTTTTAGTTGATTTGTGGTCCAAATCAGAGGAAATCTTGGTATGTTGTTTGCCATGAGAGATCAGCAGTGGATTCCTTCCCACTCCTTGCTAGGTACTTTTCCACCTCATATCCCACATCTCAGTTTTCTCCAAGCATGCCTTATTTCCTCTGGATCCACCCTTGCTGGCAGGCTTGTCAGGCTCTAACAATGAGCCCCAAATTGCGCAGCCCAGCCTCTTCCTGCTGTTGGAATAAATTTCCAGGTCACTCTCTTTTTCTTCTGCTCTGAATGCAATTTCTTCCTCCTCTCTCTCGGTCCTGGAGTCTCGCTCTCTGTTGCGTCTGCTGTCTCCACCATTTTCCCTGTGGGGTATTTGCTCTGTGGTTTTCCCTTGCTACCGCATCTTCTGTTTCTCTCCTTAACTCTCCAACACATCAAATATATTTTTGCATTTTATTTCTCCTCTATTAGTTTGTTTTTATTTTCACGCTCACTTGCTTTGACGGGTTACCCTTGTCTGCACATCTGCTTTCTTTTTTTCACTGCTTATGCTCAGCAGGTGTCTGCAGTTCCTCCGTGTTCCCCCTTCCCACCACATCCCTGGAGCTGCAGTAGCCTGGGCAGGAGCTCCAGCAGCCTGGGCAGGAGCTCCAGCTGGTGCGAGGACCCTGGTCTGCCGGAGCACCCTGGCTGCGGGCAAGTGGATCCGGCACAGCGTTGGCCCGGCTATGGCTCGGCAGGGCGGTGATGCAGAGTGACCTCCCTCCTTGCCCTTGGTGACAGTCCTCCAGCAACCTGCTGCATGTTGTGGATCTGGGTTTCTGCCTTCCGGCCTCTTTGGAAGCAGGGCAGCACGAGCACACGTAGCAAAGAAAATCCCTCAAAAATAAGGGAGGTGAGGGTGAGTGATGCGACCCATCGCGTACAGCTGGATGTTCCCAAAGTGTCTGGAGAGAGACTTTTATACATGCATAATCTTCTGCTTCCATCTTGAATCCTGCCCTGTGTGACCCGCAATCTGGGAGAGAAGCTGTTTGCAGCCAGCCAAGCGTGTGACTCTGGCCACGGTCTGGGCTGCTGAACCAGAGGTGATGGTGTCACACGCCTGCACCAACCACTCCTGCAGCGGACAAAGCCCTGCGGGTCATTAACTCTTCACCTGCAATTCAGGGAACAGCCCGGCTGTTGTGCTCTCAGTCGCAGCAGCCTGGGCTGTGCCAGGCTCCAGCATGGGAGAAGTTAAGCTCCTTCCTCCATTGCTTACTCTGGAGAACAACACACCATTTCCACTGTAGCTTTTGCGAGATTCTCGCTGATCCTTCCCAACGTGGAGATCCGATCAGATGGAGGTGGGTGTGAGTCTCTGCACTCCTCCTTTCTGTTGTACCCTCCACTTTCTGCTTTCTCCTTGCTTCTTGCAGAGCCAGGTGCTCCTCTCTTTCTCCTTGTTGCTCTGCCTTGGTGCAAAAGGCAGGCGTGCGCTAATGTAACTTGCTGAAGGCACAAAGATGGAAGCCGTCATCAGTGCAGAGGATTATCAGAATTATCAGATGGGAAGGTCTGGAGGAACTAAGCAATGAAAAAGGAATGAAGTTCAATGAAAGGTTATGACCTTAAGGATTAATAATTTCTTTTGCATGTGATGTGAGGTGCTGGTACCTTTTCTGGAGCCAGTCTTGAAGCGTGGCTTAGGATCACCGTGCAGCTGGGTGGGAAAAGGGGAGTTTCAGCCCCTCCAGGTGCTCAGTTTCTCAGTTTTTATGACAGAGAGAAATTCTCAAAATCCTGGCTTTCTGGGAAACTAAAATATCTTTTTGATTATTCTCCTATTCACTGAATTTATAACTATGAATTTATTTTTTTTAAATACTGAAAAAATGATTTGTGAGGTTTTTGTGGCAAAAACATTGACATTATTCAACTTGAAAAATCTAAAAGATAATAAAAAGACCAAATGAATGTAGTGAAATTAAACATATATGCACTTGGGCCTGTAATTTTGCAGTAATGTATTTGACATACCTAGTTAGCAAATTCACCTACCTTATTACACTTGGGGAGTGAAAAAAGGATTTCCAGATCCTCCCATCCTTTTCTGTTTAATCCTGAAAAGCCAGCGATTTTGCATGTGATCAGATAAAAACACTGCATGTAAATTGGCTCTCTAATGCTGTTTAACCCTTCTCCCTTTCTCCCAAGGTTAGACCCTGAAGCACTATCAACCCCACGTCGTTGCACCACACCTTCTCTGGGACTCCGTGACAAAAAATGGCAAGTTGATTACACTGACAACCACAAAATATACCAGAAATGCTCCTACACCACCTCTGTCTATACTGAGGGAATAAAACAAGGCTTTCATGGCGGCTAAAAGTGGAGACAGATGACACTACTCCGAGCTTGAAGGACCATTAAGTGCCGTAACGTCAGTTTGCGATTTCAGCAAATGGAGATGGGCAGATAGGCCATGCCCCGTCATGCGTGCTTTGCTAAGCTCAGGCTGATGTGCTGCCTCCTTCCACAGTTGATATCAACATTAAGTGGCTCATCTTGTGCAAACTTTTGTCTGTTATTTAATGCTGATTACATCATCCTGGCAGTAAAGGCCAATTACCCCATCACTGTCAGTGTTGCCCTCTTCCCCTTCAGCCAGAAGAAATACCATCCTTCCTGGAATCTGAAGTCCCTGGAAGCCCCTCAAGCTACCAGGAAGCAACTCACAACAATTCTGTAGCCAGCAGGCTTGAAATGACCCCGCTGAAATCCCTGCTGTAACATGATGCTGTAGATTTACTTTAAAACATCACCTGGAAAAAGCATACCATGAAATAAAAGGGAAGGTGGAAGCATCACTCAGAAAGTTGCAGGCACCGTGGTGGTGCGCTGGAGCACAGATGCTCTGATGCAGACTTTCACCCTGCTGTTTTTAATTGCTGGACTTTGCCTGCCAGCCGAGGTGGGCAGCACACATGACTGTGGTTTCCTGCCAGGATGAGAATTCTTTATCAGCTGCATAAAAGCCAGCAGCCTCTCTGGCGTGAGCCCTGACACCCACCTCCATGGCCTGGCAACATCACCCCAGCAAGGTGTGACACCCTGGGGCCCTCCACAGACATGCCAGAAGTCTCAGCCCACTCCTGACCTGCTGAAGTATCCCTATTTGTTCCTGTGGCCTATAGGATAACCTTATGGAATAACAGTGCTTGTTCCAAATCCACACAAATCCTGGGTGGGGAACAGAGAGCAGAGCCATGGGCAGAGCAAGGTGCTTGTGGACACTAAAAGTCCAGAGAAGCCTGTTCTTCAGTGATTCTGCATGGCAGTAGGCACAGCAGGGCCAGCTCAAGGCCCAGAACGGACTGGTGGGAAGCTGGAAAGGGTCAGGAGGTTTGGGGTCTTGAACACAGGCAGCACAACAGGAGTCCAAGCACAAGACCAGTGTGAGCGTTTGTGACTCTCCATGTGCAGCGTGCCGTGGCAGAGGGCCACAGCAGTTCTGTGAGCTCTGTCTCTGGTATAGACCTGAAATCTGCCACTTCTCAGGGAGGTTTCAAAGCTGTCTTGTGGGCACATGCTCCTGAAAAGAGAAAATGCAGGTGATGGGAAAGCCCTGGTCCTGCTGATCCTGGGAATCTCCCTTTCTATCTGAAGCCATTTCATTTTATCTCCATGATTTAGAGCCCACAGGAGTTGATCAACCTTGGAAACCTGCCCCAGACTGCCTGGAGCCTGAGAGAGCAGCTTGGCAAAGCCGGGAGACTTCTCCACCCCCGGCAGGCAGTTGGGATTACAGTCAGATTTGGTGACTTGACACCCACATGCCACGCTCCACAACAGCGTCCCAGGGCTGTCCTAACCTGTGGTGCAGCGGCGGCGCCATGCCACTCCGTGGAGCCAACAAAACCAGGAGAAAAACCCCTCCCAAGTGCTTCAGGCTTTGCTGGAGACTTTCCTGGGAAGAGTTTGCCTTGACCTGAAGTGGCCACGGAGTCCCGAGCAGAGGCTGCCCAGGCTGGGGTCCCAGGTGCTGCACCTCGGCCGTGGGGCAGCAGGGCTGTGGGCAGGGGCTGGTGCAAGCTGCCAGGCGTCAGGCTGAGCACGCTGCTGGTTGCTCTGCAGGGACTAAGCCACAGAAAGGACATTGTCAGAGCGGAGGATTGTTCTGGGAGAACAGGCCGCACAAAGAGGGATTGTTTTGCTGTGAAATGAGGCCGTGTTTTAGCTCCAGCCGGGGCTGGGCTTCGCCCGCCCGTCAGGGCTGCAGGCTGGTGGGGGACACTGCCTGCTCCCCTGTGGCTACCATCCTCCCCAGCGTGCCTGGCATCTTCTCTGCTTCTGAGGTCCTCCACTGGCATAATGCATGCCCTGAGATCCAGGGGGGGTGGGGAGGAAAAGGAAATTGAGGGATAAGAGAACTCCTGGCAGGTCCTGCCATGGGCTCCCGTGCCTGCCTGGCAGGTCCAAGGGGCATGGGGGCAGGGGAGAGTAGCAGTGGGGAAGCTCCCACGGTCAGGGGCTGCAGTGTTTCTCCCAGATAGCCAGGAACAACCGTCAGCTCTTGAAGGAACAGATATAGCCAGGAGGGAAACAGAGATACGCAGTAAACTGCTCCGAGATAGCGGGCAGAGAACGTAGTGGCCTCCTTTCTGCAGAAAGTGTTGTTGATGGTGAACATCACAAGCCTCCTTGGGTGCCCTCATGCCTGCACTGCATATGGAGACAAGCATCTTGCATTTAAGCTCCAGCAAGACACAGCAGGGAGCACAGGACACAAAGAAGCAAAGGAGAGGGAGCTTTGTGCTCAAAACGTGGGTTGGAGCATTCCTATTAATCCCTATTTTTTTTATTCCCTATGTGAGTGAATACAAACGGTTAAGAGTGATGGTGGGTGCACCCACAGAGACTTCATATAAGTCGTTCCTGGCTCAGCAGCTGCTGTGGGGCTTTGGCAGCCTGGGGCTGTGGGTCCTGCTGCCCAGCTCCTCCTGCCAGCAGCCCCATGCTGCCCACCTCCCTGCCCAGGCCCGAGCTCTGCGGTGTGGGGCTGCACATGATGTGTGCCCCCCCAGAGCCCCATGCAATCGAGTCACGACCTGGTGCGTTGTTCCGCTGACTGGAGCTGCACTACAATGTCCGGGCTGCACTACAATGATGATGATGACTGTGGCTGTTTCTATCGCTGCGATGCTCATGGGAACCTAAATATACAAAAAAGGAGACAGTCAAAATTACGGCTCCTCGGCCCCACTTACGCAGAATGCATTTCTCAGGGGGGATACAAACCCGTCCTGTATTAGCTACCGCCGTTAGCTCTTTAGGCAGTGCTTTGAAGTCCCGCCATGCTGCTGCAGCAGTGCAGGAGACAAGAGCCATCTCTCCCATCCCACACAGCAGGACCCTGACTTCAGGACTGCATCAGTACCAAAAATAAACTCCATGTAAACATCCACCACACACTTCAAAGCCCCGTTCCCGCGGGAGCAGCACACCTCCATGCTGCTGGCCAGGGCAGGCAGAGCCCAGGACTAGCATGTGGCTGTGGGCAACAGACAGGTCCCAGCAAGGCCACCTGGCAATAGGTATAGAAGGGGGAGGTCTGGGTTCAGGAGAGGAACATCCTGGGAAATGCTGCAGCTCCAAAATAACACCCCCAGGCAGCAGTGATGTCCCTCTGGCCCAAAGCATGGCCAACAAACACTCAATGAAAAAAATAATGCAAAAGTACCCTGGGGCACAGTCTTTGCTCAGAGGAAAGGAGCTGCCGTGCCAAGCAGAACCTCAGCACCACTGCTAATTCCATGCAGAAACTGCTTGGACACGATGGTAGCAAAGGGAGAAGCCTTACAGCAAGTGGGTAAATCAGTGACAGAATCTGAGCAGCACTGACAAGATAGCTACTGCAGGAACCACAGCTCTTGATCCCCTGACTTTGGAAAATATGCCTCTCGATCAGAAAAATACATGCAGTAATTTCCTTTCTTTAAAAAACACACACTGGAAAAAAAAATAGACAAAAGCTTCTCCTTCAGAGGAGCCAGCCAGCACGCTTTGCATTACTCTTATGTGCTTCCTCATGTACAGGGTTACCCCTGAGCAAATTGCAGAAGGTTTTCATTAATTTCTAAGTGCAGGTTTCCACCAAGGCAAGGTTCATGGATCCAGCCAGACAGCGACAGTATCATAAGGACAATAAATAAACTGTGGAGCGTGTACTTTTACTACCACAGCATCTATGTGTGGCACAAAGTGGTCACACTTTACTTCCAGGAGAGATGAAGATTTATTGCCCTTGGTTGGAAGGAGGAGCTCTATGGGATTTTTCCAAAGTGCCTGTACCTTCATTTGTAGGCACCAGCTGTCATGTAGACATGCTCTGGCTCTCCAGGGGCCACCAAGCTCATGGGGGAGCCCAGGGGAAAGCAGAGAGCCAACCCAGGGTTTCTGCTTCCACCACTTGGCTGTTTTATCTCCATTTGTGCCTTTGACTTTCAAGCAGTTCCTGAGCTTTTCAATGGCCGGCTCAGAGGCACGTTTTGTTGCTGTTTCCATGTTTGTCTGTCCTCTGTCAGCTGCAGGTGAAGCTGCTTTGGGAGCAATGCAGATGCAAAACTTGGCTTATTGGCTTTTAGCAGCACATACCCTGTTATGCTGCTTCTTAGCATAAAAAAGCGCTCAGGCTCCCCCAGCCCAACCACCAGAAGACTTCTCCTTTGGTCCCAGATGTTTCTGTCACAAAGATCTCATCCTAGCAGAAGGATGGAAACCAGCCCCCGAGCCCACGCCAAGACCCTGCCTTAGCTGAGAACTGCAGAGGTTCCCCTCCCTCAGCTGTCCCCCTGATCTTCTTGGTCAGGTCTTCTCAGTCAGGTCTTCCCTCACACCTTATGTAATTCACCTCCACTGTAAAGGCTTAATGACACCCACACACTTAAAAGATCTGTAGATTAAAAAAAACAAACAAAAGTGTTATGTTTTTCTTTTTTAAACAAAGGACAACACCTGTGTGCACATCTCCACTTGGGGAGGACGGGACAAGAGAACAAACACACGGTAGATGTTAGTCATGCTGATTGGTGGACGCAGACAGATACAGGGAAGTGGTGGCACCACGCCGAGCTTCACGGCTTCCAGAGACCAGCTGGCCCAGGGCAGCAGCAGGACAGGCTGCGAACACCACCCGGCACGGCTGGATGCACGTATGGGCTGCAGATAGCTGGGCAGGAAGGAAAGGCAATAAATATCTCGCTCCTGCATTTGGGAGGATGCCAGATGAAGCATTCCTGTCACAAGGGTGAAACGCTTTCCACTCTAACAGTAACTCAGGAAGATGTTAAACAACAGTTGCATAAGGCAAGTGTTAAAAATTCAGCAGTCCAGGTATCTTGCATCTCAAAATAAAAATAAATAAATAAATCTGTTTTTAAAAATGCAAACGATTAATGTTGGCATTCAGCAAGCCTGGAGAAGCTCCAGAGAACAAGCAAGCTGATGTTATGCCAGCATTTTAAAAAAGTAAACAGGATGGCCTTGTAAACAGGTGTGTCTCTTCGACAGTCACCCCATGCAAAATAATGACCAAAAAATATGTGATCATATCGATAAAGACTTAAAGCAGAGAAATATAAATACCAATCATCAGGGATTACAGACAATAAACCTGTCAAACTAACATGCTCGTTTTTGTGGCACTGCATACTCTTAAATATCGGAGAGCAAGCTGGCTGGTACGGCGGCGTGTGTGATCAAGGAACAAGAGCGCTGGCGACCCGGCCAAGTGCGAGGCAGCAGAGGACATGCTCCATGGGGAATTGGCACTGAGGATGTGTTTCTGTCAGGGAGTGCTAAATAGTGGGAAGCTGATGACTTGGAAGGAAACGAAGTTATGACGGGTGAAGCATGCTGTCCTGGGAGCGGGGGGCACGGCAGCGATCTGGAGCCCTTGAGATCCCTGGGGCAGCAGGGCCACGTGGTGAAAGGTGTCCATCCTCTGCACTAGAGCCTGACTGGTACCGACGTGGGGCTTGAGGGGCCAGAAGAAACCAGTGCCCATGCCCTCCATCACACTCCTGCACCCAAGCTGGGGCCCAGACAGCCCGGCAGCGCCTGCTGTGCTGGGGCTGAGCCTCCTTCCTGCTGAAATTATCCTACTGGGAAGAGACAAGTTCAAAAAGGTATTGGACAAGGCAGGGAAAAAATCCCCGAGGGCTCAGCATGGCAGCACATCCCATGCTTGCGGGGAGAGTGTGCTTCCCCGATCGCCTGCTTGATCCCTGCCGCAGCGGGGCACAGACCGAGCCTTCGCCCTGACCCAGCAGGGCTGTGCTTTTATTCTGACACAGTGCACTGGGAATGGTGAATCCCTGTTGGACTTGCAGGCCACGGTGACGAGCAGTGGACCATGAATTTCCACCATGACTTTATGGGTAAAAGGCTTGTTCCCTGTTTAAACATTCATGCATTGGCAGTGACTGGATAAGAGGTTAAAGTTGCTCTGCATTTGAAATTCCCATTCCCACAATTAGAATAGCGAGTCCTAGTCCAGTGTCCCAAAGGACACAGATGCATAAGAAGACTTGGACATGAGCCAAGAAGTGCAAAATGGAAAATATGCCTTAAAGCAAAAGGGACTTTCATCAGTTCAGTTTATTGTAAGAAAGGATCAGGAAAGCTTGATCATAATATCTGACTCCTCTCTCAGGGGCTCACTCCCTGGCTGAGAAGATCCAGCAACTTGAAGGGAATTAAAGAAATGCAGCCTCAATATAAGGTGCAGTAAGAAAATTAACCTTTAGAACAACCTATCAGCCGCTGTAGTAGAGACATATCAGTTCAACTGCTTTCCTGACAACAGTGCTCTAATTTACACAAGAACTAATTCAGGGCAGTCTGTGTCATGCAGGAAGTTACGCTGGCGAGCCTAGCCGGCCTCCCCAGCTCTATAATCTACGGAAAAAAACCCTGCCTGTATTTCCCTTCCTCCCGTCCAAGTGTGTGAAAGGTCTGGCCTGCCCCACTGGAGGCGTTTTCGGAGAGCCAGGTTAGCGTGGGTAGCAGGCAGCCGCGCTCTGCCCGTGTCCCAGGCTGACCGAATCGCCCCGGCCAGCCGCTGGCCCCGGCGTTCCTGCGCTGGGAGATTTTAGCTTTATAAGGAAGCCAGTCTGGGCGGATAAAGTGAAGCAGCATCCTAGAGCTGAGGCTCCACGGATGACGACTGCCAGGGATCTGACACACGTTCCTCTGACAGTTTTCTGCCTGCCTTCCTAACCAAAGCAGGGACACGAGATAGAGCAGGGAACCGCTGTCATCACGGTGCTCAGCCCATCGCCCTGCAGGCTCCGAATCCCGTGCCATCGGGCTCCAGGCACTGCACAAGACCCTCACACCGGAGCCAGCAGTGTGCCCCGGCCTTCACACCAGCTCCCCACTGCAGTCAGTGGCTCCGAGAGAGCCAGGAGTTCCGCGTTCATCGGGAGCAAAAAGCAACCCCGTCCGCCAGGCTGGGCCGGTGCCATTGCAGACACGTCACTGGGATCATTCGTAATGGAGCAGCTTTGCTTATCGTACAAGCTGCTTGTGCTTCCAGCTCAACTGTCTACTTCCCAGCTCAGTGCTTTTCAAGGGCCTGCACATCAAAATGGGTCGGTGACTGCCCCAGTCACAGCTTTGTGGCAGGTTTTGTTTTGGGAGAACAGCCCACAGCCTCCACAAATAAGCTGGATCCGATTAGCTCAGAGGCAAGCGGCGCAGGAGCAGCTGCAGGCTGTATCTGCTGAGTGGAGATTTCCTCACCCGTAAGATTGCTGACAGATGCTATTGAGCAAAACACAGCGCTGGCTTTCACCACAAGTCAAAAGGGAAGTCCAGGCAAGAGCAGCAAGAGGCAGGATGGTTGTCTTTAGGATAGCGCTGTATGTAGTGACATGCTCCGTGGGCATGTGTCCCCACCCTTTATTCTCAGAGGAATCTTTCATTAGGCAGATTATATGTTACAGCTCAAGGGCAGAAAGTAGAACAGGGATGGCTTCACAATGCCCACTTCCAAAGAGAAATGGGCCAGATCTCACAGCCTGGTCAATTCAGAGTGCCACGGTCCTGAGCAGATTGAAATACCTCTCTGAAGTGATGGATTAATCCCAAAGTAGCTCAGCAACTTTATAGGAGACACAGAAGCGGAGAACTATGGAAGTGAAATCAGATCCAGCTGGGATTTGCAGCAGCATCAGAATACAAAAGCTCTGTGCTTCTGTTCCTGAAATGCTGCCTTCTTGCTGTGGGCCTTGTAATAGTCTTTCCCAGTATTTTGCTTTCTGGGGAATAGTCATAATGGGTTTACAATGAACAAGATGTTTATTGCTTGTGTTTGTACCCTGCTGACTCACTTTATAACAGCTCTTTACACATAAGCCTGGAGCTCCAGCACTCAGCCTCCAACTTTTTCTGTGTATTTTAGATTGGAGCTGCCCTGTAGCCTTACCCAAAGGGAAATGAGAGTCATTATGACCTGGGAGATGGACACCAGCATCTCACAGTGTGCATAACAAGGTCTTTATTCAACAAGAGGGAGTAAAGCAAGCAGTGAACAAGCAGAAACAAGAAACAGAGTGCTCTGTGGACATCTTCAGGTTCTGTATCAGGAAAGCGTAGTTGTTCTCCAGCCCAGACCTGAAGATGGGATCAATACCAGAAGCAAAGTCCTCTGCTCTGACTGAACAGAGAAGTACTTGTGTCCAGGAGACATAGCCACTAGCAGCTCCACGCAAGCCACCCAGCACTAAATAAAACCCAGAGAAGGGCATCATAGCCCCTATCTCCCTGGATTTGGTGTGTGGATACATGACAGGACAGAGAAGTCCTACAAGGAATCCAGGTGTGGTGGCTGCAGCAGGAACAATGTTGGTAACTGTTAATCCCTGGGTCTGGTTCATCTCAGCTCATCTCTGATATGGATGCATTGAGGCAGATTTGATGTTTGTTTTTATGCCACTTGGCATTTTGCCTGGAGAGAGAAAAAAGAAAAAGCAGTGCAAAATCAGCTATATATGAGAGGACATTTGCTCAGGAGCATGCAAGACTCGCAGCAACCCTGTCTGGGCTTTTCCTTTTCCACTCCAGGTACCACACTAGGCTTACCTGCTACAGCATCTTCCAGCTTCTGACCTAACACAATCAATCTCTTCTACAAATTGGCATTTTTCTGGTGAGAAATCTCCTTGACAATTCCTGTGTCCCCCTGCTATCCCTTCAAATTCTATCCTTGTTCCATCTTAAATAAACCTTTCTCTTTGTCAGGAGGGACCTACAAGAGTGTGGGACTTTAGTCTCACAGAAGTTGCTGGCAGCAGCGCTCGCAGAAGTACCCAGACTGATCTTCACTTTCATTTCAGAGAGGCAAACACAAGAACCTGTATTCCCTTTCACGTAGAATAATTTATAGTCAGGGCGTATATTTAAATTACTAAGCCTCTCTCAGATCTCTTAATTTCTCTTAACCACATCCACCTCTTGGGCATTATTACTCTTTGCTGATACCAATCACACATGGGAGTGTGTTCAAAGATGTTGTACTCGCAGTGTACAGTGCTAGACAAAACTAAAATGATCAGAAAAATAAACAAAAAGTGATTAAAGAGCAGCACAGAGGGATGTTCAAAGAACACTCCTTCAGAAAGCGCAATGTGTGTTCAAATTGGAACAGAAAAAAGGACAACTTCTGAAAATTAAAACTGTACTGCAGAAGGACAAGAGAAGATTTGATGAGCAAATGGCTAAAAGAATAAAAATTATTAAACTTTCTCAAACAGATCCAAAGCGGGTCACTGCCTGCAATGAACTGGCAGGCAATCTGCTATCACTTCAGTGCTAACTATCAGCAGACAAATGCTATTAGACATTACTCCAAAAGGAAGAGTGAACAGGACTGTATGGTTCACCCACATCTGGAATACTGTGAGTGGTTCTGGTGTTCCTTGTCTTGAAAACAAACAGAAAAGGTGCAGGTAAGAGTAACAAGGATAGTCCAAGACATATTATAATTTTCACACAAAGACATATTAAACAGAATAGGACTCATTAGCTGGGGAGAAAAGAGACAGACAAAAGGAGGCGGGCATGACAGACTTTCAAAAAATGAGAACTAGTATGGAGAAAGTAACTGAGGAATGATTATTCACCATTCTCACAACACAGGCAAAAAGGAAACATGCAATAGAATTATCAGGCAAAAGTTTTAAACATTAAAAGGAAATTTTTTTTAAGCAAAACTTGCAATGAAGTTGTGGGACATTGCCATAGGTGGTGTAGAAGTCAAAACTGTAATTCAAAAAGGAACTGCAGAAATTGATGGCTGCTATACCCACTGGTCTCAAACCAAACGCTGGCTTAAAATCCCTGAACAACAACTGCTGTCAGAACATAACTTTGTTCTTATATTCTTTCAGCCTTGGCTATGGGCACTATCAAAACCAGGACAGTGGGACTGACCTTTGGCGAAACCTAGTATAGCTGCTCTTATCAAAAGGGAACTTCCCAGTAACATGGGCTGGACAAATGCTCTTGTTACCAGTGCACTCTGCTTGATGTGCAGAAGCGACTGCCTTCCCATCCTGGAGACAGTGTTTGTGGGTATGCAGCCAGAAATCACAGGGGCCTTCTTTGTTTCCAAATCACAGTGGAAATGACTTTCTAACTCTTACATAAATGCATAATTAACTTAGGATTAATATTGTTGCTCAAGTTCATTTCTGAACAACAGTCATTATACAGGCAAGAAAATACCAATTAGGATATCCGATATCCAAAATCTCAATTAACATGAACATAAGAATGACAGTACAGGGTTAGGCCTGTAGGTCCCCCAGGCCAAACCCATTCCTGACAGCAGAGGACATTTAAGGAGGAATACCAGCACAGAACAAGCCTGCAGTGATACCTCTGCAGAATGCCCCCTCAGCTTCTAACATATTGTGACTCGGGGACTTGGGAGTCAGAGATGGTATCTCTAGAATTAACTGTTGACTGATTTTTCATCCAGAAACTTACCTACTTATTTTTCCATCCCATATAAATTTTATCTACTTATCACACACTTGGCAAGGTGCTCCACAGTGTAATTATTCAGTATTCAGAAAAGTATCTCCCTTTTGTTCTGAATCTACAAGCCAATAGTGCACTTTCATCGATCCTTCTGTATCATGGAATCAGTGACCAGTCATTCCCCATTCACCTGCTATAAACAATTTGGGATGTTATAGGCTTCCATATTTTCTTCTCCCTACCCCAAAGCTATCCCCAATAGCAGCGAAGAGATCAGAACTGCATATAATATCGCAGGTGTGGGTGCCCAATGGATGTATACAATGGCCTAATAATATCCGCTGTTTCTCTGTTCCTTTTCTAATAATTCCTAACATTTGGTTTGCATTTTTGTCCCAACTGAACATCCAATTAATGTCTTTACAGAACTGCTACATCATGTATCTATTTCCCAAATACAAGTAACTAGTCCAGGTGTTTGACACGTAAAGTCAAATTGCTATGCCTACGTTTTTCACTCTATATTTAATACAAATGTAATCTACTATTATTAAGTGAAGTCACTTGGTATATGAAATCTTTCTGTCACTCTTTACAGACAGCTTTTGGTTTTTTCTTACCTTAAGTAACTCCTCAAACTTTTCAACTTTATTGCGTACCCACAACTAAAATGTGACAGCAAAACCCCCAGCACAGATCCCTGCAAAACGACACTGTGGTCTCCCTCCATATTGAATCCTATGTTCACTGAGTCTATTACTAAAACGGTATTGCAGTGTGAGTTAAGAAGCTGAAGCTGGATGGCTGGGATCCATTTCAACCTCTGAGCCAATTTTAAGCAGGTATTACTACTCTGTTACAAACTGACTCATGCTATTAAGGCCAGAAAGCAACCTCTTACTCAGTTGTATCTAAAAGGTGACTGGGGATGGATCTCTGCATCTGCATTTGTCCTTCTTGCTCCCTGCATTTCAGTTCCTCTCAGATATGCAACTTATTTACCTGGCTGTCCTGCTTGTGCCATCTGCACTCCTGCCAGCATTGGCTGCTGCTGAGCTGGTGCACCCGACATTGGGACCTGCTGCATGCCTGAAGCACCTGCAATGATGGCACCAGCTCCTGGTTGACCTGACTGGACAGATCCTCCAGAGCCAGGGGGTCTCCGGTTTGACAGTCCTTTCCCAAAGGCCACAGCTGCTACCAGTGCATTGGTATCTGCAGGGTTGAAAGTCTGCTTGTTCTGTCGTAAACCTGTAGAAAAAGAAGTGATTTTGGAGCATTTTAGCAATCAAGTCTAAAAAGTAGCATAGCTGATCCTGAATTTACTTTTCTGCTATTTTGGGGCATGTAGTAGAGATCAGCTTCTAACAACCTGTCCTACAAGAGCCTCAGCAGGGTCAAAGAAGCAAAATCCAGGGACAGTGGTGATCCAAGAGCTTCTCCACTGAGAGCCGGGCATGCGCTGCTCAGGGAGGGAGCCAACTCCTCCATGCCCATGAGGATGTTCTCACTAAAGTCTCTTCCATGCTGAATCCTATGGTAGGCAACAAGGACTGAAGCAGCCATGATCTAGAGGACATCACAGAAAAGCCTGCCAAAAAGCATGTTGTGGACTCATTCTGAACATAGCTAGGGGATTTCCCATTCACTGCCACTGCATTTTCACAGCTATTTTTATTAATCCAAGTTGATTGGGATGTTTTCTTGGTAAATACTTACCACCTCCTCAAAGGGGGATATGGCAAAGGGCTGGAATGCATGCTTTCTGCCATGCACAGGTCACACAAGCAGGACACATTGCACCCACAGGACCCCTTTTCAAATTAGCGGGCTCCAGGAGAGCCAGTTGTGCATCTTCTGGAATGATTTCGTCTATGCTGCTCATCTGCATTTCCCATGCTTCAGGCCCTCTGCTTTACCTATTTGGCCACTACTCTCTCAAGTCTGCTGCTTGGACTCTGTAGCCCACTTCCACCTCAGTGACATACCTCCACTTTCAGATTCACGCTCCTCCTTACTGATTTTCTCCAGCAGGTTCGAGCACATTTTGTTCAGACTTTGGATCTGTTTCTGCAAAATGAAAACCATCAGAAACCACGAGGATACCCCCAACTCAGTACAAGTCAGCAAGGTAAACGAACAAGCTTTCTCTGCCCAGGGTCTGTGTAACCAAACACAAGCATTTTGGCAGCAGAGCCTAGAAAAGCCCAGCACTAATGCATGCAGGAAGGCACTATGGGGATGGGACAGCCTTCGCCTTTGTCCAACTGGTCTGATGGCACCTCCTGTGAACAGCCAGCGGGCTGGATACCCTTGGTTTGTGAAACTGTGGAGGAAACCAAACCTCAGCTAGGGTCAGCTGGAGAAATCTCAGACAGAAAAGGACACAGCAAAAAAGAAAACTGTCAGATGGAAGGGTGAAGGAAGCAGAGTTAAAGGGCATTTTGTGCCCTAGGACTAAGAGGCAGAAGAATCAAACTCTTCTTCACCTACCTGTGCCACATCAGGGCTAATTCGAGCTGCATCTGTGATCAGCTGCTTCTCCTGCTCCTCCACCTCAGGGTCGGGCTTAGTTCGAAGATGGTCAGGCACGACCTCATGGCTGAACACGGGCACACGTCCCTCTGTCTGCCGCTGCAACAGATGGACAAGCCACACTCAGAGCCTCCTCCTCCAGACCAGCACTCAGACAGCTCAAGATCAGAGCTGGAACAAGCTAGTAGCATGCTGTGGGGACACCATGATCTGAAGAGCATTAGGAAGTTTCAACAATTTGTCTAGGAATTTGCAATGTGCCTGTTTAGTTAGAGCAACCCAGGGGGATCTACAGTGCAATCCCACCAGCATGACCTTGATCAGTTCAAATGTTTTCTCACTCAAGCAGAGAATAAATGTTGCCAGCACACACTGGAGGTTCTGTAACACACCCCATGTTGGTCAGATGACAAACAGTGCAAATCTAGAGGCAGATGTCTGACAGAAACAGCACAGCTACGACAGAGAAAACCAGGAGCTTGCAAGGAGACTTCCCAGTTACACAAGACACTCTCTCTTTCAGCCCCAACATCATGAAAATAACGTATTTATGAATAGGAACACCTCCTGTAGCGTATCCAGTGCAACTGTTTGTAGGTGAAAGCCCCCCAGCAAAGCAGCTCCCAGGCAGAACTACTCATCAGCTTTTCTTTCCCTACACCCACAATTGAGGAATGCCAAGCACGAGGAATGCCAAGCTGGAGCAGATACAGAAGCATCTTCTGATGCTCCAGAGCCAACACTGAGAGGGAAGTTCCTTACCATGATCTCCTCATCACGGTCTGGAGACAGCACTAGGGGTATGATAACCTGGTTTCGCAATAGCGGGGTCTTCTCATGCTTTAGCACTTTATTCAAGGTGTTCAGCTGCCCTGAGAGTAATGCAAAGCTGTCCAGAACTGAAGGCCTGGGAAAACAAATAAAGAGGATAGAACATGGAAAGGGATGCCACAGATGGCTTTTATCTCTTCCTCACTCAAATGGCAGAGAAGTGAGGAAATAACACTATTACTCCCCAAATCAGTCTACTCCAGACAGTAAGCAGTAAAACCTAGGGCTGAATGTACAGATGTGGACAAATGCCAGTCCCTGCTGCAAACAGCTCAGGGACATTACAAGTAGTACCACTGGAAGTGGCAGTTGTTTGGGATTTCAGTAACATACACAGAAGCAATTCTTTCCTTATCACTAGCTCTCCCAGTGCAATTCTAGAGCAAGGTCTGAGAAACTATTTACCTCCTAAGCAGTACAGCCAGGAGAGCCAAAATTTATAGCTTGGCTATCCACAATAAGCAATAATGAAGGAAAATAACTGATAATCTTGTCAAGGAGGTCCCCTTCAGCTTGCTCTCTCTGGGGGATTCATTGCCTCACCTGCCTTCTGCAACATTAACTATAAATGCTAACTGCCTGTGAAGCTGCTGCAGTGGCAGACACCGTCTAAGATACTGTATAGTTTATTGAGCTGTAGCTATAACATCTTTATGCTCCATCAGGAAGAAAATGCCACCTTGCAAGTCTCTCAAACTGTCTGGTAAAACATGCAGAACCAGCAAAACACTAGAGCTCATTTATACCAGTGTCAGAAAAAGCCAGAAAGATCAAGAAATGCAGAAAGAACTATTTCTCATTTTATAGTGTATGTAAGTTTCTAAGATATTTTGTCCAAGAAGCTTCCAGTCACTGCAGATGCAAATCTAGTTCTCATAACAAGTCTAGATTAAAAGGTGTTAGCGTGACTCTCTTACTATGCAGCATGAAACCAATGGATTTCAGCTGGTTTTCTGGTGTAGTGTAGTGGTTCCTCCAGCAGAAATGTGAAAAGCAAATTTAAACCTATTGACAATAGGCTAATGTTTTTTAATTATACTTTGTGGTCCTTTGAGCCACGTCTGGAACAGCTTCAGCAATGACTGACAGTGCCCCCAGCTCTGTGAGACACCTTACCATGTGAGTCGGTCATACTCGTTCTCCAGCTTGTAAATAAAACTGACCAAGGAGTTCTTCAGGTCGGCCACCTGACTGATGAGCGCCTCCAGGGTCAGCTCCAGCTGCTTCTCCTCTCTCTACAAAAAGGCAAGAAAGACAAGGGATGAGGACAAAGCTTAACATCTTCCCAAGGTGTTGTGGATCCACACATATGCATCCATAGTCAAATCTCTCCAACAGAGAGCCTCCTTTACAGGGAAAGCAGAGACTTTGGAGATTAAAATCCTATGATTTCACATTGATCCCTTCCCCTTGGGGCAGAACACTTAGGCAAGAGATTTATACCTGAGACAAAACCTTGGCTAGCTGTCCTCTTTAAGATCTAGATGAGCGTAGCAAAGACATTATCACTTACATCTGCTTTTTACCACATCAGGAAAAGTCATCAAATTTAGCTCATTCCACCTTTGTGAGCCATTTAAGCTAATCCAGCTCAAAGTAGATTAGCAGTCCCTCAACCTTTTCTGACAGCAGATGTGGGCGCAGTGATGTCTGCATCCAAAACAGTCCTTTGCAAAATGAGTATCAGGTCCATGGCTTAAAGACTCCGGTTTCTGCCCTTCACCTCATTCTTTACTTTCTTCCTGCCCAAGTGCCACTTCCAGCCGCTAAAGAAACTGGCAGCTCCCGTTCTGCTCGTGCCTCGCTGGCTGCGGGAGACCCTGCCATGACAGAGACCGGACATACCGACACACGCACACATCACCTCCTGCCTTTTGCTCTGGATTACATACACTGACATCCCTGGGTGAGGGAGGATGGTGACAGACAAAGTGTCAGGACAGGGGTTCTGTTGCCAAAGACACCAAGGCATATCCTTGACTCTTGCAAAAACCCTTTAGAATCTTATCTCCTCTAACTTATTCATACTACAGTATTGCGCAAAATATAATTAAAGTCCCATCCCTAATGAACTGTTCATGTAAGTCAAGAACTGTACAGTAATAATCCCTGAGGAGGGTGGGACAAAGCAATCAAATAATAGAAAGGGAATGCCGATTGGGAAAGCAGATAGAGTGACTCAGGCTGTTGGTACGCTTGCTATTGGGTTTGTTGTTCTGTTTAAATACACTGGACCAGTGTGACCTTCACTGAAGAGATTATCAGCTATCTTCCATGTTCACAAGAACACAAAATTATTCTATTTTATTTGTAGTCTAAGAAGACTTATAAAGGCTTTTTGTAGTACAAGTCACTAATCAGACTTCACTTCAATTCACTTAACCAGCTTAGAAGAAACGGCTGAGTCAACTTTGTTAAAATTTGATCCCCAGTCCATGGATTTCACAGAGCAGACTGCCGTGTGTTCCACCTCGAGATAAAACCACTCTCCTCCATCTTGTGCCGGGACTAGTCAGTTCCTGTGCAATTAAGAAATGAGTCTACAACTGTTTGTGTGCACTGTGTTTGTGCAAGAAGATTAACTAATGCCTGTTTTACGAGCCGGGCCGGTAGCCAGTGTTTTACTGCAGGGGTGCCAGGCATATGCACCTACGACAATTCACCTGGCGCATTGCCTGTGCTTATTCAAGAAGCCCTCAAGAGGATGAATGAAATCCTATTGCACACGCATTGCTCTTGCAGCAGCGGCAGTGTACTCCAAGCCTCCTTCTTTCGTGGGCTCTCTCCTAAGCTATTAAGAGCTGGAAGTAGATGCAAGCACTGCAAAGCAGGCGTGCAATAAGACTGACCGGTGTTTGCAAGGAAAGCTGTGCTTGTCGCAGGCACATGCTATATTCAAGCGGTACTTTAAGAAGTTTGTTAGCAATACTAAATTGCCCCAAGGTAGTAAAGATAGGGCTTATGGGAGGGGTTGCGGAAGGACCTCCTGATACGGAGCAACTGAGAGGTAAAGGTGAAATGCAGACTAGGTAAATGTAAAGCAATGCACGTGGCAAAACAAAGAGAGGAAAAAAAAACAATCCTAACTTTCCGTACACAATGACATTCTCTGAGCTGATAACGTTATCACTCAGAAACAAGACCTCAGGATTATCTGAGGGTAACCCATGGAAACATTGGCCCAAAGCTCAAGAAGCAGTCAAGGAAGTAAAAGCGATAATAAGATTTATTAGGAAAGCAATAGAAAACTGAGCATCATTATGTCATCATAAGAATGAATGCCTCATTTGCATCTTGAATATTATGTGTCACTCTTGTCCCTCCAACTGAAAAGGGATATAGTAGGATTAGTAGGATATAGTACAAGTAAAGGCATCGAGGATGATCAAGAATATTCCATAGATGCAGCAGTTAAAAACAGAAAAGAGGCGGATCTGTGCAAGTGGCTGAAACAAAGAGAGACAATATAACAAACCCTTTAGCCAAGGAATTGCAGGACAATCCATTTTCACTGTCTTTTCTGTAGGAAAACCAGGAGACTTGCATAAAGCCAGCAGGCAGCGGTTTCAAACAAACCAAAGGAGGTGGATCTTTACAGTCCGTTAACCTGTCATTAACCTCTGCAACTTTTTTCCATTGGACATCATGGATGCTAAAAGTTCACAGCGCTTCAAAAAGTAACTAGATCCTTCTTCCATCAATGAAAATTCATCAAGGTTATTAAACACAAGGGATGTGCAAGCAATAGTTCACACAGAATGACATCAGTAGCTTATTTTGCTCTCACAACTTTTTTTGGTCATCAGCTTCTTGGCTAGTGGCAAAGCCAGGCTGCTGGGTAGCCAAACCTTTGGTCTGATGACTCTTTCCAAGGGCTGCAGCAAGGATTGAGAGGAAGAGGTGGACCCAGGTACTTGGACACATGCTCACCCTACAGCCATGCAGCAAGAGGAGGCTGGTGCGCAGGAAAGCATTGCACCAGCTGCTCATGGGTGAGCTCAGTCTCCCACCCAGGCTGCTTCAGCCCAAGGCAGGTTTGAACCCCTGGGGACCAGAGGGGCCAAGGAATCACCGCCACACCCCCCGCCAGGGCCGGGCAAAAGGCGGCAGCAGCGCTGGTCGCCGCCTCAGGACGAGCCCCGCGGAGCTCGGGGCATCCGTGGCAGGAGGCACCGAAACGCAGGGTCCGGCCCTACAGGCCGCGCTGGCCTCCCTCCCGCGGGCAAGGCCCTGACAGGGACCCGG
>KZ505709.1:807996-818323 GCA_002844005.1 Limosa lapponica baueri | reverse complement strand
CTGCGCCGGACATGGCGGCCGCCGAGAGGCCCGACTCGGAGGTAGGACTGAGCAGGGCCGGGGGAGCAGCGGCTGGGCCGGGGGTAGGGTAACCGGGGATCCGAGGCGGGAGCGAGGTGAGGGGTGGCTGCGGTGCGGGGGACAGGCCCGCGGTGGGGAGCAGGGGGCCGGCCTGTGGGAGAAGTCGAGGAGTGCGGGGCTGAAGCAGCCCGGGGGTGAGTGGCGAGGGGTGCTGGCCGGGGTTCCCGCGGAGCCCCCGGGGTGACCTCGGCTGCTGTGCTCCCGCTGCAGGTGGAGGAGGCTGGGCACGTCTTCCTGCTGATGAAGAAAGACTATCGTATCTCCCGCAACGTGCGCCTCGCCTGGGTCCTCAGCCGGCTCCATCAGGTCATCTGGGCTGTGCCCGAGCCCGAGCTGGTGAGTTGGTGCTCCAGGGCTGGATGGTGTCACCACTGCCTGATGTGGCAAGCTGGCTCTGCACCACTGATGAGCAGCTGGACACTGTGGAAGATTTTAACCCAGTTCTTTTCTCTAATTCTTCCTTTGGCTCGCCTTGATGTTCTCTCACCATTTACGTGTTCTTGTAGGTAAAGTCAGAAAATGAACTTGATGTTCTCAGCATCCTGCCTAACGGGTGGCAGCCAGACGAGCCCGTCCAGCCCAGGCCCTATCTCCTTGTGCCCTCTACACGGGTCACCTTCCTGGCCCGCCAGTACCGATTTGTGATTGAACTTGATCTGAGCCCTTCCACAGGGATTGTGGTAAGTGCAGAAACTGCTTCTTTGGGGTGTTCCGCGTTAAAAGACAGGACTCACTTCTGTTTGCTGAGAAGGCAAACTTTTCACAGGAGGGAAGCATGCAGTGCTCCTAGGTAGGCAGCTTAATGGCAGATCTCATTTCTCTGCTGAATGTGCTATGTTTGACTTTTGTTTACGGGGAGCTGTCACTTGAATCCAGCTGCTATTGCAGAAGGATGTTTGCTGTTGGCTGTGCATGGTGAGGCAACCAGCAGTAAGATTGAAAGTCCTAGAAGATGGAAAAAGCTGTTCCCTTACTCTGTTTCCGTAGGATGACTCAACAGGGGAGATAATTTTTGATGAAGTGTTCCATGCCCTTTCCCGATGCTTGGTGGGATTGTTAAGACCCTTTCGTATCCCTGGTTCAGACATTATCTACCAGCCAGAAATCTTCGTCACCATCCAGGCGTATTCCTCCATCATTGGCCTGCAGTCCCATCAGGTAAAGCTAAGCCTCTCCCTTGGCATGGCTCAGCATGGGCTTCTGGTGAACAGAGAAGAAAGTGGGGACATGTGGTAGCTGGGCTCTGTTATCTGTGATGCTGCAGACTCGTCTCATTAAAATGTGTAGTCTGGTGTGGTGGGGAAGTGTGTTTGAGCAACTTCTGCTTTCTGGGCAGGAAGCGGAGTTTTCTCCTGGGGCAGCAGGGCCCAGCAGAGAATGCTGCCCTCAGGCAGTCTCAAGAGTTGGGACACAGGGAATATTTTCCTCATGCTCAATGTGTGTTTGTTGTTTTTGTTTTGTTGTTTGTTTTTTTTTTTCCTGTTGACTAATTCTTTTTGGCCTGCTACAATTAGCTTCAAGCATTCAAGAAAAGCTGGTGTGCCCAAAAGGTTGTCTGCCTGTTCCAACTGTGTAGCAGTGGTTTATACAAAGATAATTGCCTCTTCCTACAAACTTTGCTCTCTTTTTGCACTGGTATGAATATGTTTCTCCTTGCTGGAGAGAGCAGCCAGCACTGGCATTAGCATTATCAATGAGGTTTTACTTGAACCAGGGCAGGTCTATTTAATAAATAGATGTCTGGTTTATGGTGCCAGTGTGATTTTTGAAGTTTATCCTTCTTGAATTGGTCCTTTCCACTTCACAGTGTTTTCACATTGTTTTCATGTTTCCAGTGGTGTGTTTCATCCCTTTGCTAATACCAGGGACAGTGGGTGGTAACAGAATGAGCCTGTTAGTCTATGCTCGTTCTCTGCCTCTCTCCCCCACCCGCCTCTGCCCAGGCCTTCTGTGAGGCTGCAGCCTTTAATGGTCTGTACAGTGCTTGAAGAGTGTGACCCTCACTTTGGTCCATTTTTTGGTCCTACCAAAGTAAGCGTAGCAGGAATTTCTCCATTTGTCAGTGATGCTTTGTGTGTCATCTTGTTCCAGGTATGCTGCAGACACCATCATGCTTTGCCTCAGTATCTCCCCTATTTACACTAAATTGAGCACTCTGAAGTTGCTACGTTTTTCTTCTATGGATCTCCCTATTGTTTGAGGCCAGGAACTGTAATCTCTGGATTACAAATGAACAAGCCTTATGTTCCTTTGGTGGAGGAAAACGCATCTATGTGCCTCACTCATCCAGGAAAGCCTGTCAATATTGTAATCATTTACTTTTTTTATATCACTGTGAGGTCTTGTCCATCTGAGGTTGAGGGAATGTGGGTAACATGTAGCATCCCACCGTCTGTTGAGCTCTTTGTACACACGTTGTATCTTCTTGGCCTCCTGGTTGTGGACAGAGATTGCCTGTACAGTGGTGGCATCTGTAAACACAAGTGTCATGCCTATCAGCTTGGGGAGTTTCTGTGATGGCAGGCTCCCTCTGTCACATCACTCAAGACTTTTTGTAAAGTCCCGTCTAATTTTTTCCTTTCTTTATTTCAATTTGCTGTTCCTTTATCCAGCCACTTACTGGAAGATAACTGGATTGGTCTATAGGTGAGTTAGATTAGAACAGGCCTTCCTTAGAGACATCAGATCAGAGTTAATGGCTTCTAACAGGGATCCCGCATTGCTTTCTCCTACAACTGCTTATCCTGGAAGAAGGCAAATGAAGTAGAAATTTCTTTCCCAAGAAGGAGATTTCCCACAGAGTGATGTGGCCATCTGCTGCGCCGTGCACTGCGAGTGCTATGAGGTGCTGCTGCTCACAGACAGTTGGCCCTGAGCAGGAATAGTGAGAAGAGGCCTGTGTTTTGTCAGGGATGTGTCCAAACTTCACCGTGCAGAACTGTGTTCCTGTGTACCATTTTAGGGGCTGGTACTATAAAACCTTAACTTGATGACTGACATGCGTGTTCTTGGGCCAGGTACTATTCCAGGGCTGTCAGCTGGATGAGACAAAGCGAGAGGCCTTTCTGAACCAAGTTTACACACAGCTATGTGCCTTCGAGAACAAAGTGGCAGAGATGCTCCAGCAACAATATGAACCCAAACCGCAGGTAAGGAGAGTAGGGTGGCTGGGGTCTCTTGACTCCCTGGAGATTTGCACTCTGAGGTCCCTCTGGAGTGGCAAGAGGAATGGCAGTGTAGGTCTGGAGAAGGAACAGTTAAGGAGTTTGTAAGATAACTTTGTGGGATCCAGTAATGAGACACGAACACTGAGGAAAGCAGAACCAGTAAGTGTTTAGAAAGACTGATGAGAATGGTTACCTTCCCCAAGATTATTGTGCAGTAAAACAGCCTGACCTCTTGTACATCATGGGACAAACTGCAGGATTATCTTTGAAGAAGATGGTGGGAGAGGTGATTATCCTTGTATTGTTAATCTGTAAATAGCTGTGAATATGCCCTTGACCGCTGTTACATTTCTTTAATGAAAATACTTCCTTGTTACCACAAAAACTAACCGTGAAACTGAATAAACAGCTAGTGCAGCTTCTAATAGTTCTTGAAATCTGTGGCAGGTGCTGTTTAGTAGCCACGGATGTAGGTATCAGCAAGTTAATGATAGCACTATAAAATACAGCTTACGATGAAATCAGAAGCTAGACTCTGTAGGGATTCAGAATGTCTATGGATTTCTCATCAGGATCATCTCTCCTCATCTTGGAAATTAAGAATGTTACATTGTAATACTGCCATGTTCACGTGGCAGTCACAATCTGATCTGTGGGCACCCTTCTTGCAGTCAAAGGCTTTATTGGCCTGGCTGAAGTTATTTAGTCCTTATTTAGCATTAGGTATTGGAGTTTGTGCAAAAAGAAAAAAAAAAGTCTCAAAATCAGATGAACAAGAGGCTACTGGTGATCTATTTCAGTTGCGTATCTGAAGTGCTTCAAATCTCATATTTTAGCTGAAATTTATATCTTTGAATGGAAATATATCTTTGACAGGACTGTCAGTCCTGAAACAGAAAGAAAATTGCAGGAAGTAAATACCTTTACCAGTGTGTCCAACCGGTGTTTTTGCAGTGCTTTGTATGCATTCCTGATTGCTGCAGTATTTCTCTCATGGTAAACTACCCTATAACTTCTTTCATGCAAATGGGGGAAAGAGACGCGCTTGCAGGCCAGAGGGACTGGTGAGTCCTGCCACAGGCTGTGGGGTGGAGGTGGGAGGCCCCAGGGCAAGGGCAGGGACTGAAACTTTTTTTACTTTTGAAGTTGCAGTAGCTGTATCATTGTCAACAAGTGTCTGAATTTAAGGCATCTGGCAAATTGAAGTGATGGATAGTCAGGTTTTTTGCTCAAAGCCACAGACTGCTCCCATTTGTGCAGAACAAAAGTTTAGTTAGTTCTAATTTTCTTTTCCTAGCTCCAATCATCAGTAGCTTTGCAGAGGAGGGTCTCGCCCATTCTGTGTATTAGCAGTGAAAATGAAGCAATAGTTTATTACAGGGCTGAACTGCCAGAGCTGTCTGGAGATGAGGGGACTGTGAACGCAGTAGGTTCCTCACCAGTGTAATTATACAAATTTCAGGCTTTGCCTGGGGGATATTTTTCACAGAAGATGCAGGAGAAGCCTACCTGCATTTGCTTATATCAGCACTGCATAATGAGTGCTGTTTGAACAGAGTTAAATGTACAGGCACTAGGTGTTGTCCTTGAGAGGCTCCTTACCCCCTCTGCTGCAGCGCTTTGTAAGTGAGACATAGCTGTGTCTGCCTCTCCAGCTTTTCTGGACTTTGCTTGAGTAGATGCTGAATACCTGCAGCTTCTACTAAATGACAACGAAAAGAGGTATTCACCATCTCTTTAGTTGGGAACTGCTTTGCTCTGTAGAGGAGCTTTAGGGACCCCAAAGTATTTCATCTTTCCTCTTCTGTGTGAAGTAAGCTTATAATAAAGCTCTGAGCATGTTGTCTCCTTTCTCTTCCTCCGAGCAGCCTTGTCCAGCTGTTCTAAGGGGCCCAAGTGACCAGGACTTTGAGAGCACCTGAAAACTAAAGCTAGAAGTGTAGTCTGCTGAAGTGTTGCAGGGCTATGGTACCGTGGGGCTGCTAGACTGAAGGCTGTTTGGAAGAGTGAGAACTGGAGCTAGGCTGAAGTCTGCCCCATGGGGCTTTGTGTTTGTTTTTTTTAACTTTTCCAGGTGGATTTGTCACCCCTGAGCCAAGAGAGCCCTGGTGATGTGCAGGAGTCATCTGGGAGGAAGCCCAGCGTGTCTGTTGTCACTGCTGATGTTGGCCTCGTCAGCATGGTCCGACAGGGGATCCTAGCACTGCAGCTGCTGCCCTCCAACTCCAGTGCAGGTTGGCTTCATCCTCTGGGTTAAGGTTTGCCCAGTTGTTTGCAAAGGGTTGTATTCCTCCTGCCTTAGGCTGAGATTAATTTTATAAGGGCTGGTGCATGGACCCTTCTGTTAGGGATGAAATTTCAACAGCTGCTTTTGCTTTGCGCTCTGTGGGCAAATTGTGGTGGTGGGAATGGGGAGGAGAACAGCAGTGCACTATGTGCCATGTGTCGGCATTAGGGAGTTTGTGAGGAAGCACAGCTGTGACTGCTGCTCAGAACAGCCCAGGTTATGCAGAGCTGTGCCCACCCTGAGGGCTTTGCTGGACCTAGTCAGGAAGTTTGAAAGCTCCAGAACACCTTGAAAGCTATAAACCAACCTCAGGATTTTCCTTTCTACTTTTGCCCTGCCTAAATTTTATCCCTGGTGTTTATAGCTGGAGAGTGGTATCTGGTTGAGACAGAGAATGCACTAAGATACTGCCTTCTTTACAGGTATAATAATAATTACGGATGGTGTGACTAGTGTCCCTGATGTGGCTGTGTGCGAGACTTTGCTCAACCAGCTCCGCAGCGGCACTGTGGCCTGCTCGTTTGTACAGGTATGTCTGCTGTTGGCAATGAATGTGTGGGCAGGTGCCTGCAAGAGGGAAGGAGGTGAGGTGCTGTCAGTAGCATTCATCTCCAGAGGGAACTTCCCTGCCTGTCTGAGGCCTTTACTGGTTCTCTCCCTTGTCCCCAGCAATGCTGTAGCCTCTCAGGTATCTTCTTTATCTGTCCTATAGGTTGGTGGTGTCTACTCATACGATTGCAGCTTTGGCCACGTTCCCAATGTGGAACTGATGAAATTCATCGCCATGGCCACTTTTGGTGCTTACCTCTCCACGTGCCCTGAGCTGGATCCCCTGAGCCTGGATCTAAATGTGTATCACAAGGCATTTCTGCTATACTCCTTTCTGCGTACTGGGGAGTCCCTGAATCCAGAATACTACTGTGGTGAGGAGTGTGCACGTCCTCCTTCCAGCAGACAGACAGATGGATGTCTTACAGCACCTCTCTTTGGGGTGACAGCCCCAGGCTTGGTTATGCTGATACTCTCCCTTGTCCCCTCTGGGCCATTCTGAGTATTATGGGGGCGAGGAAAAGGCAGCAGTCTGTGTGCTTTGGCAAGAGCGCTGCCTTCTCTTACGGGCAGGGTTGCATGCTTGTGCCTGTGTTAGAAGGAGAGCCCTGAGGGTGCTCAATATCTTCGATCCCACAGAGCACCATGCGTCCTGTAGACTCTGGGCACTGTTGGGCCATGCAGCCTCATCTGTGAGTCCCTTCCTGATTCCAGGAATTGGGGGGAAAACTAATGTCCCATTTTGTACCGTCCCCCTTTCTGTGGACTTCACTCAGCAAACTGCAGTTAGGCCTCCTGTGTTGGAACTTGGAGGGGGCAAGAAGCTCTCATCCAACCTTTCCTGCACACTGGCTCGCTCACAGGTGGGGACATTCTGGAGAGCTTGTCCTAATCGGGCTTGCAAATTGCAGTTTGGATTGAAAAACTAGGCCCCCTGAGAACCGTCCCAAATGCCTCTTTTGGTTGTTCTTATTTTGTGCATGTTAGTGACTGAGAGTATGCCAGGAGAGATTAGTAACCAGTAAAATGTGGAAACACCCTTTGACGCCCTGGCGATATGCTGGTGCCATCTGCACTTTCTGTAACTTGGCAGCAGAGGCCACATACAGTGGCAAGTTTGAAGAGGGCTGGCCTGGGACTTGGAAATGTTGAATCTTAAAAAGATCAGGTGTGGGTGGTTTAAACTCAAGGTTTCTACATCTTGATGCCTTTTAGAAGGCACCTGGGAACTTCAGGGTTTTCCAAGGAAAAGCTTGCTGTGTGACTATTGCAGCAGCTATGCAGTTTCTCCCTGTCTTGGCTGGCACCCCACCCTGCCCCTCTCCCGGGGGGGTCCACACTAGTGAACCTGTTTGCCGCATTGCAGAATCAGGAGTGGGTGTAAGTGCTGGCTGAAGGGTGTAGTGTTCTTCAGGCCAGCGAGTGTTCCTGATGGCTTTTGTAAAGGACTTCGGGAAGATTCTTGCTGTAGGTCAAGGAGCAGGGGAGTTGCTCCCTCACAAACCTCATTTCTGCTGTTTGCAGTGTCCCAGCACAGACTGTTCAATGAGCACCTGGTGTCTGCAAGCAGCAACCCTGCTCTGGCAATGAGGAGGAAGAAGCACACCGAGAAGGAGGTGCACGCTGACCTCGTGAGCATTGTCTCTGTCCGGCTGCGCGAGGGCTACAGCATCCGAGAGGTCAACATCACGAAAGGTGACTGTGCTGTGTTGGGGGCTGGAGGCTCAGATAGGACTCTTTTCTCAACTGTTTAGAGGAAAGTGCAGTGTCTGCCATCTCAGCACTGTGGCTGGTATTGTGGAGGAAGGAGCCAATTTCTCCAGACTCTTAAGTTTGTTTTTGTAAATAATTGCCTGATGCGGGACTGTCCACTGTTGTGCAGTTTTGCACTTGCCAGGCTCATCCTCTTTGGCTGTAAGTGCCTGGGAAGGGACAGACAGACTGTGACCCTCTGTATCTTGGAAATGAGTCCCCGCAATTGCAGGGAAACTAGTGACAGAACTTGGGGCTTTGCAGAGTTTACTGGAATTTCTTCTATACTTCTCCATTTTTCATCCCTTTCTGGTCCTTTGCTTAGATGCACTCCAAAGTACTAACACAAAGTTGAGCCCTTTGATACAACAGATTTAATGTCTCCAAGCTACAGTTTGCCAAAGGAAGAAATAGGGAGAAAGAAGGGTATTGTTAGGTGAAAATGCCAGATGAGTCAGGACCAGGACTAATACTAGAAGAACATAAAACCATCCAATGGTCCTGTTCTCTCATCGGACTCCCTAGAGATTATGGCACTTGGAGTGTGAGAACTAGCCACTGACAGGGACCTCGAGTGGTATGAGTATCCCAAGGAGTGCCAGTAAACTCTACCTAACTTTCCATCTCCAGCTGTGGCTAGTGGCTAGTCACAGCTAGAGATGGAAACTGAAGGCAGGATGAGAAAATCCAAATGCAAGTTATGAATTGCAAGCAAGCGAAGAAATTATTCTTGACCTTTGCAATAACCAGCAGAAAGCCTGGAGGATGGGATTCTTAAAGCACAGCATGAACATTGCATGGTGATCTGATGTCTTTACTATCCTTTTTGAGATGTTAGTTCACAGAATGTGTTTTATATCAGAAAATCGGTATCTGTGATATAACTCCAAAATCATTCCAAACTTGCCGTATGACTTTTTCTATAAATTTACAGTGGTCTGCCTTAGAGCTATGTAAACATCTTATGCCACCGCTCTGCTTGGAAGATTGTCCCAGTGCTTCATTGCTCTCTTTCTAGCTTCCTTTCTAAACTCACTCGGACCAAATTAGACCTGTGTGACTTTATTATCCTTAATTAAGTTTATCCTCCTTCTCTGGCATTGCACAAATGTATTTAAGAACAATGCCTTTCTCCTTGTAGCCTTCCTTTTGGCAGGTTAAGCAAGCCAATGTTTCAGCCTCCTTTTGTAAGGGCAGGCTTTCTCTTCGGTTTATTTATCTTAACAGCACTTTTTTTTTTTCCCCACAGTTGTTTGTTTTTCAGTTTAGCCTCATATTCCTTGAAACAGTTGGTAAGAGTGGTGTAAATGTGGTTTCATCCATGCCTTGTTCAGTAACGCTAATACTTTCCTGCTTCTGAAGTAAAATGCCATGTCTGACAGACCAGGAATCGCATAAGCTTTCCCCATGATTGCATTGCATTGTTAGCACAGAAATCCCTGTGTCTTTTCATGCACTTTTGCTTCCAGCTGATGAGTCCTTAGGGGTTTTTTATTGGGGTTTGTTTAGTAGTCCCTAAATGTGCTATTTTTCACATAAGAATACTCTTAAGTTTACCTCAGTTTAGCTCACTATTCCTGTGTGATGACTGGGAATTGCAGTTCTTTTGGCTTGATGCTTCTTACAAACTGAATGGATCTAAACCAGCTTTTTTGGGAAGGTTGCTAACAATCATATTAGGTGGGTTAGTTTCTAAAGTTGGTCTTCCGGGAATATCCCTAATTTCTTGTTTCACGAGTTTTCTATTAAAAGTAAGAATCTGCTAAGGTTTTCTATTGAGAGAGCTCTTCTAGTAATGTCTGTAGATTACTTTCACTAATCTCGTGTAGGTGTGGTACTTCCCTTAAATCCATGCAGATTAGGTCCATTGCACTCTCCTTGTCTAGGAATGTATATGAAACAGTCTGACAAGTCAGTTCCTGTCCAAACTGTGCTCAGTATTGTGTCTTTTGTCCTTCTATGCATTAGTTCACTTACAGCTTGGACAGTGCTGGAGAAAAAGCCTTTCTTTAATCTGGCAGCAATGGCGAAGTGCTCTTGGTGACTGAAGTCCTCTATAGAAATGCTGGAAGACGCAGCAGTGTGAATAATTATAAAAAAACAATCAGACAAATTCACATTGTACCTTTTCGCACAAAGGTGTAGCTAAAATCTCTGGCTCAGGATATCATAAAGCAGCAAGTTCTGGAGTCTGGAAGAATGTATCAGAAATATTGCCACATGTTCCCTATGCTGCCTGCACTTTCCTGTAGGTATCTTCCTGCCGCTTTTTAGCACTTAGAACGATAAATGGATTGGTCTCCTGTTTTTTTAAAGAGCAGAGGAGCAGTGGCACTGGATCAGTTGCCTTCTGTGGTGAATAGCTGTGGGCAGGTGCACAAGGAGGAGTAAGAATAGGGTAAACATACACCATGTTTCTTTTTTCCTTTCCTTTTACTTCCCTCCTGAGCACTCTAGCTCTTTGCAGCTCAGGGTCTCCCTGAGCCAAAAA